>JZKD02S1124603.1:22410-36608 GCA_000966675.3 Picea glauca | reverse complement strand
TATGATAAATATAGACCATTAATATTATTATTGTCTATTAATATTATGTTTTCATAAAATTATCATATAAAGATTTTAGTTTTATCTATATGATGACAAGATTATCAGATTCAGCAAACTAGTTTTCTTCTATAGCACTGTGTACAGTCTAATAATTATACTGCAAATTTATACAGATTTGCTAATCTCTGCTGACATATATTTAGAATTCTTGACAGAATTTTTGAAGGTGAGCAAGGCTCAATGAAAAAATTTAAACACATGACAAGTGCTTAAGAAATATCTAGACGTCTTGCAAAAAAATTCCAAAAATTTGAACAAGATTTGTGCTTTAAAATTCCAATAAAATGCAGATAGCTACCATAGGTGCAAGTAGGCGCGATATTAGGCTCTGCAGAAATGCCTGACCAGGCTTTTCATGTAACAATTGGAAAAAACGTGTACCACAAAGATATGATAGGGTCATTTTCCAAACATTGTAACAAGAAATTGTCCAGTGCGCTGTTCTGAAGATCAGTGTACAAGAATGGCCACCTTCTTCTCCACAAAAGTTAAAGTGAACTCATTAGTAGCCCTATAATTAAATGAATGAAAAAATAAAGATTGCATAATGTCTGTAATGTCTAACAATATACCTTGATTTCCCTCACCACATTCCAATGCGAAATCGATGGCTGATTTTCTATTACCAATTACTGCAATTCTTTTTCCTTTGATAAGCTCAGCAGCACTCTTTTCATCCAACATTGAGTAGTCCATGGTGTGCAAAACTTTTCCTCTAAATACTTCTGGTCCTCTATTGCGGGGAAATGCTGGGATCTTGGGCACATTCCCATATCTACCAATGCATAGTATTAAGAAGTCAAAATGATGTCACTGCATAGACAAACAGAAAAAAACAGCATTCAATATATTGCTACATTGCAAGGGAATTTTACAATATGTCATAGTTACAATATGAACACTATATGAACACTATTGGCTTAGTTTACAACTTGGAAGAGTTAAACAACTTGCCTGACCTCACCGAGACACTCAAGAACAGATAAAATTACACCAAGACTCTCTCTCTCACAACCGTCTTTGCAATCACCTGCGGTGCCCCTTAGACGTGCCCACAATCGTAGACTTGTTGTCCCTTACACTTTCAACAAGCTAACACAAATTTCAGTCCAATTTAGATCTTGCTCACACATGCCTCCACAAAATCGCATTTCAAGACTTCCCCAAAACCTCCCGAAGCATCCAACTCTTGGCTACTTGTCTTCCATCTTGGAAACTCTACCTCGGTTCATTTCTTAAACTTTCCTAAGACTTGTTCTCCAAATATCTTGCCAAAATGCCTTATGCCTTCCTTTGGTTGTGCACCCTTGCTCTTATATGGACTCCAAGGGCCACTTGTGTGAAACATCATGTCTCTTGGGTGTATCATACCCCTTCGCAAACCCACATTCAACTGATTCGTTGTGCCCCCCCCCCCCAATGGACCCATTGCCCCAATCCAAGGACGTTTGCCAATCAACCATTCATCTCTTCGACAAACATGTCCCATCATTGGGAGTGTGCCCTTTGCCTTGTGCACTCTTCATGTCGATCGTCGTGACTCCTTGTCAGTGTGCCGATGGGGTCGGCCAACCTCTCCAATGTGCCCATGTTGTTGAGGGAAAATGGGTCCACTCCCGTGGCATGCTCCCAAATTTCCCCTTCCTTTCCCAAACACAACACAAGTCTCCATCAATCAGTCTAAGGAAAGTAAGTTGTGTGCCACCTTAGTGTTGCACGTCACCATCATGCCCCAAGGTGCTCCCACCCAAACCTCTTTGTTTTCCCAACCGATCACTTCTTCCTTGTGCTCTTCATCTGTTTCATTACCGAATCTATTCAAGGAGCATGCACACTTCGTGGGTGTCATGGGAGACCTTACATCATTCCCCACTCCAAGTTGTTGTCATCCTTGGTAACATCCATTGATCTCTATGGTGTTTCTACCCCATCTCTCGATCTCATCACCGCTCAATGAGTGTTGTCTCCTCAACTATTGTCATAAAAAAAAACTCCCCTGAGGAAGTTCTGCAAAGTGATCGCAAGTGTTGGATACTCTTGACCTATGATGGATTTGATACTTGAACTATGTCATTTTTGTTTCATGTACATCGGATACTCTCAATTTTTGAATTGGTTGGGTGATCTTATTGCTAGAGAATGCACATCTCCACATCCAACAATCTCATTTTTGTCTTCCTCATCACCATCATGTCCAACTCCCCTTGGTCTTGTTGAGTCACCCACTGGATTTTCAACTTGTTTGTCTCACTTAGCCAAACCCCTTCGGTTTTGGACAAAGTCCTGCCCCTTGTCATAGTTTTGCAAGTTTCCTCCACAACTCATCCATTGTTTCACAACTTCCATGTTTGACACTTTTGATGACACCTCCACTAGGCATCACCATTATTGATACTTGCTCCCGACAACATGTCTTTGTCTTCTTTGTTTAGTAGGGAGAGTGTACCCAATAGCCACCACCAAGGATATTTCCATAAATCATGTCTAACTTGTGCTTCGTGTGCAAGTATCGCATGACAAAAAAAACTTTCTTTGGTATGCATCCCAACTCCTCAAGTCATTTTCCAGTAAGTTAGAAGTTGTATATCCCTATGGCCTTCTTACAAAAATTCATGATCGTTGTTGGATGTCGATCTTCATCTCGGAGATCTTCCACATTTTTCTCCAAGTTAGGTTGAGTAAGTGCCTCCATGCATTTTCTTGGCTCAACTCTTGGAGTCTCTGTGGTGGGTAAGCGTGTTGCATGATCTTCCACAACATCCATAATATATTGTTGATGACTATTCACTTGGGTATGTTCATACTTCTCCATGGAAACTGAAGAGTCCAACTGTCTCTTTCACTCACGTTCATGGTTTTGTAGGTTCCTCAATCGACCAATATTCCCCATGGTTGTCTTCACTGAAGTCTTTGTCACCGTCAACATTTTTTCTTCCTGCCCCTAACTACTTAGAGATGCTGCAGTGTGGATGATTTCTCACTGTTGTGTGATGTTGCAAGGTTTTTTAATTCTTCGAAAAACTCCTTCTACCAACCTGATCGAAGATATTCTAGGTGTCCTCCCGAGATTACTTTTCATCATCAAGGGTAAGCTTGTTGTTATGGACTCGTCTAAGAATAATAAGTGACTTTCGTGAATGAGTGGAATTTCTTTGGTATGTCTTAGGAATTCCAAGCCCAATATCATCGCATGATATTCCAATGGATATATCAAAAGATTCATGTTTCCAAAGCACTCCCCCACTCTCAATGGTGTTGAACGAAAAATGCCTCTTACCAACATCACTATTGACTTCAACACTTTACATGTTCCAGTGCAGCTCTCAGGTTTGCAATGAAAATACTTTTTGGCTCGTTCACTCACAAAATTGGGAATTTCCCTAGTGTCAACCAAAGATTCCATCCTCATCCCACTTATTGTTGAGTCCACAAGCAGAGTCCTTCAACTATTTCAGTTTGTGAAAATTGTCCCCGACCTCTTGCATGCATTCCACAAACGTTTCCATGAATCCGTTCATCTCTTCCATAGGTTTCTACACTTGAACCATTTCTACCAAGGGTTTTGACTCCTCTATTATTGGTGTGAGTCAAGCCTCCTCCTCAACCAATAGAGCTAACTTTCCTTGCATTGGATAGTTCCTCATAAAATTATTTTGTGAATAGAGGTAACACTCAATCATCCTATCTTTACTCACTAGTGGTATGGGATGATCCTTTTTTGTTGCGCTCCATTCATGTTGGATTATCTCCTCTCTGAGTGCTTCCAATGTATTCGGTCAAAAAGTATCAGTCCTCCTTTTTAAGGCCTTCAACATGTTGATCTCATACTCCATCTGTCTGTTGAATTCATTCATCCTCTCCAAGGCCTCTTAGAGTTTCTCAAATCATTGAGTTACATTGTCTCTCTTGACCTTTTGAGCTTCGTTACCTGCACCAATCGTTTTTTTACTCAACCCTCTTCACCTATCCTTTTCAAGAGTTCTACACAACTCTTCTACATTTTCCCAAGTCTGCAATGAGTCCTATAGTCATATCCACATCCAAGTTCTTCATTCACCCACACGAACTTTGCCCCTAGTCTGCATATGCACATAGTCTTGTGCTCAAACCACTTGTGATAGGACAACTCACCTTGTCAAACCATTCACCAAGGTCTACGCCCATCTTCCTTTGCCTTCGAGTCTATGAAAAGTCTTGCGACAGTCCTTTGTTCATCGACCTTTACCAAGAGATCAGTTTATCAAAGAAACTCTATGCTTGGTCTACTCAAGGGTTGCACCCAAGTCTATTCACAAGTCATGACTTCATTTGCAACTCGGTCATTTGCTTCCATAAAAAAACACCAAGTTTCTTCTTTGGTTGTCTCTTTGATGGGTTAGTCTGTTGAACCCTCACTAATCCTGCACCCATACTATTTGACCAACAAGTGTGCCTCTCCTCCACCAATGTTTTGGCTACAGTAGTGGTGAAGAGCCAAATATGATTTGATACCACCTCTCATGACCCCACAAGATTACTGATAAGATCTTGCAGTCACTCACCTCTTGAAGGCATGCAACGCCATCATGGTTCTTACTTGATTCCTTGAAACACTAAGAATACTTCGTTTGGACTATGCTTCTTCACCTAGAGCATACCCATACTTTGTTCTAGGCTACTGACAAGTCACAATCCTACTCTAGTGTAATTCTTGCTTACTTTAACAATTGTTAACACAATTTAACACTTAGTCTTATTTAAGCATGCATCCATCAACATGAGAATCCAAGATAACAATTGTGGAACAAATGAAGACAAGCACCGAAATAGTGCAAGTGGAAAAAACTTACCCTAACACCCGACTAAGTATTTATTATTTCTAAATAGTTAAAATATGAGCAGTAATGTATTGGTTTACAACTTGATAGAGTTAAACAACGCATTTCACCTCACCCGTAAAATCAAGAACAAATCCATCGCACCAAGACTCTTTGTCACAACCCTCTCTGCAACCACTTGCGGTGCACCTCATAAATGCACAAAATCACAGACTTGTAGTCCCTTCATTTTCATTTACTTTCACCAAGCTAACATAGATTTTGATTCTTCCTCACACATGCCTCCAAAGACTTGTGTTTCTATACTTCCCGAAAACCTCCCAAAGCATCCAAATCTTGCATACTTGTCTTCCATCTTAGAAACTCCAGCTTAGTTTGTTGCCTTAGACTTGCCTCAAACTTGTTCTCCAAATCTCTTGCCAAAATGCCTTATGCATTCCTTTGGTTGTGCACCCTTGCTCTCATATGGACTCCAAGGGTCACTTGTGTGAAACATCATGTCTCTTGGGTGCGTCGTGCCTCTTCGAAAACCCACACTCAACCAACCCCTCGCACCTCCTTCGGGAACCCAGTACGCCCATCCAAGCCCATGCACCCATCAATCGCTCATCTCTTGGACCAACATGCCCCATCCTTGGGCACATGCCCTTTGTCTTGTGTTATTTTTGTGTTGATCGTCGTGACTCCTAGTTAGTGTTTCCATAGATTATTCCAACCTCTCTCGTACTCCCATGTTGTCGAGGCTAGATGATTCCACTCCTTGGGCATGCTCCCAAGTTTCCCCACCCTTTCCCAAACACAAACCAAGTCTCCATCAATTGTTCAGGAATGTAAGGTGTGTGCGCCCTTGGTTTTTCATGTCACCATCATGCCCCAACGTTCTCCTATTTACACCTAAATGTCTTTCTTCTCCCAACCAATCGCTTCTCCCTTATGTTCTTTGTTTGTTTCGTCACTGAATCTGTCCAAGAAATGTGTGTGCTTGGTGGGTGTCATGGTAGGCCTTACATTAATGAGTAATGACATCAATTTATAAAAATTTATTTAATTTTCCAAATGGTATCAAAGTTATGTGATTATTTAATTTTTGAAATGGTATTGATGTGATCGGTAGTTGATATCTAAAATTGAAAGAATGGGACACTTTGCAATGATATCTAAAGTTAAAATATTTTGATCAAAGTGTGACTTGAATATTGAAATTTGAGAACATATTGAAAATTTATTGTAAGAAAATATTTAAGAGGCTTAGGCTACTTGACTAGAATACTTTGATAATTTATTGAAGGGTTTTGAATCATAAACTATGCGAATTTATTGAAATTTATATATAGAAAACTTGTATTCATCCATTAAAATATAACTTGATTGTAATTTGAATGGGAAACATGGAGAATTTATTCAAATTTACATTTTAAAAGATTTAATTCAAATAGTATTAATAATATGAAGAATACTCTTTCATATCACCAACTTGGATTCATCTAACATTGTATTTATTAAGGGTTGAGAGGGATCAAATCCCTTAAGGTGCAAACGTTTTTTACATTGTAAAACTTGAGGAATTATTTATATCCCTAAGGATTTGAATCGTGTACCGATGCTTGATATATTATTTATATCGAAAAAGTATCATCTACAATATGGAAAATACTATCAAGAAGGTCACTTCAAAATATGAATTAGGAGGATTAAAGTAAATAATAATAAAGTAACAATGTTCAATGGATTTCTCATAACGAGAATAGTAAGAAAGTAATAGATTTTATATCATCACTAAAATCAATGCACCCTTTTATTGTGTGTTATAACGAGATCCAGCAGTCTTACTACCCTGCCCCGTGGAGACAACCTCATAAAAATCTGAAACTGATTCTCATCTTTAAAATACAGACCCCATAGCCCAATGGAAATTTAAGCATTCTTTCAGCCAATTATTTCAAACAAACAAACAAAAATTGAACTGTCATAACTAGCCTAACATTTTAAAGCTAAAACAAATCTAAATCCTATAGAGAGATCCCTCTCTGAAGCTGGAAGGGATAGATCCAAGCTTCCAAACTGGTTTGGTAGTTACCTCTGTCTTTTCTTCTACAACCTCTGGAAATTACAGACCGATAACATAGTGGCGACCATACTTGGGAAGAACAAATTTTCCAACTTTATGAATTATCTTCCCTAAGTAAGAAAACTTATTTCTGGACAATTAAAGATCTACAAATCTTAAGAGATAAATGTTCAAAGGTTGTAAAAATTTGTAAATAGTTAATTAGGTTTTTAAATTTTAAGTTTTGGCTCCAAAAATAATTCACACCAGATCTCATCTTGATCCAGAACCTGTAAAAGTAGTAGATAAACCTAAAAAATTGTTTAGAAAAATAAGTGCAGCAGAAAGTCAAGGGAGTAGTAGTCCTCCTCCTAGGGAAACCTCTCTTCCAGAGAATTTTGTCACAATCCAAGACATCCAATTTGATATACCATTTGAGCATAGCCTTTTCAGAACAAAATCTGATAGCTTTGTGGATGAAACGGTTTTAGATCAAGCTATCCTCCAACCTAGTACACCTGAAAGACACTCTCCTGGATCAAATCTTGATCAGTAAGTCCTACAAAACTTTAATAAGTTACAAGATCTAGCATAAGACTTTGATCAATATTTGCACAAATCATACATTCAACAGTCTATTGAACTTTCTTCCCTGACCATTTCTGCATCTTCTATCAATCCTTTATTAACTCATCCTATATCTTCCATCCCTGCTTCTTCCACATCTTCCACCACTTCTCCATCAATTTTACAGATACCATCTAGCCTGTCATAGGAGTTCCTGTTATCCATCCTCCTCCACCAATCATGGAATCAAGATATGCTCCCCTTGTTTTGGTTTCTCCCTTACACAATATGCCACAGGATTATCAAACTAGGATTCCTCAATTTGATGGCATTGGAAATGTGATTGCACAACATGTTTACAAGATTAATGACTTCTTTGACATGCAAGAAGTAGATGAGGAAGATGTCAAAATGAATTTGTTTTCCCAAAGCTTAAATGGAGAAGTTAGGAAATGGTTCAAATCCTTACCAACTGCCAGCCTTAATGACATTACTGCCTTTCACCAATCGTTTCTCAATAGATGGGAAGTCAAGAAAAATCCACTTCAAATATTATCTGAATATGAAAGTATTAAAATAAACCAAGGGGAAAGTGTATATGATTATTGCACTAGATTTAACAATATTTATAATGCAATTTCAACAAACATTAAACCTCCTCAAGGATTAGCTTTGATCAAATTCCCTGATGGTTTTGATGTTGACATGTCTTATCAATTGAGAGAGAGAAACCTTGCAACTTTGGAAGAAATTCAAAGAAGTGTTATGAGTGTAGAGGAAAATATGTTAGCTAAGAGAGATAGATAGAGAACAGAGAGGAGAGTAATTATCAAGGAAGAACCGTCTACCTCTTATGTTGATCCTAAAATAGACTCCTTATTCAGAACTATGGAAAGGATGATGGAAATATTAGACATCACTAATAGGAATCCACCAAGAGAAAATCAACCTGGTGCCCAAATAAAAAATCCTAATTTTAGGAGAAATCCACCCCAAATCAGACAAAGAGAACCTAGAGAACAAAGAGAACAAAGAGAACAAAGAGGCTCAAATCAACAGATTAGGCCACCTTTTCAAGAAGATTATGCTGATGAAGGGGAAGAAACAATTTGAGGGACTTGATGATGTTCACATTAATCTAATGAGAATAAATGATAATGATTATATTTTTCTTACCCAAGAAGAACATGATATTTTCCTTCTTTCACAAACTAAAGTTGATGAGGAAGAATCAGAACAAAAATCTTTTAAAAATGCAATTATGGAAGTTCATAGATAGTATAACTTGAGAAGTAAGAAGTCCAATGATAATCCAACCAAGAAAGCTTCCGACTTTAGAAAGACAGCAGACACACCTACCAAGAAAGTTCCTGATAGCCCCCCAAAGAAAAACTCAGAAGTCCCAACCAAAAAAACATCTTATTCTATATCAAAAATAGCTCAAACTGATGTTCCCTCCACCAGCCAACCCAAAGATACTTCACAGAAGAATGTTGTTGAGAAATCAAATCTCCCTAACAAAATAAAACTCAAACCTCATTCAACCTGGAAAGTGAATTGGCAAAACTCAAGATACCTATTCCTCTAACAGAGTTAATGAATAAGAATGTTTACAAATCACAAGTGATAAAATCTCCGAACATAGAGGCAAGTATGGGTACAGACACAATAAACATTGTTGATGATCAACCAGATTTATTATTTGGGCCTGAAGTTGATGGAAAATTTGAAAGTGGTGTTGTACCTCCTTTTTATGTCAGTTTAAACATTCATGACAAAAAATTGCACAATGCCATGCTAGACTCTGGTGCTTCCCACAACCTTATGCCTAAGGCTGTTATGGAAAAATTAGAAATTGATATCACTAGACATTACAAGGATTTATATTTTTTTGATTCAAGTAAGGTAAAATGCAGAGGTCTTATCAAATATTTGTGTGTTACTTTAGCACAAATCCCAACCAAGAGCATGGTAATAGACACAGTTGTTGTAGACATACCTCCTAAATATGGCATGTTACTGTCTTGCTCATGGGAAGCCAAATCACAGGGTACTCTACAACTGGACATGTCTTATGCCACCATATCATTATTTGGTCAACAGAGGAGATTATATAGGGAGACACCGATGAAATACATGGTCAGTAATCAAGATAAACCACATAACTATCCCTTATATTATGTTCATTCATACCTTGATTCTTTTATTTTATACAATGATGGAGACATGGAAAGACATATTGCAAATCTCTAGGATGATGTTTATAACTTGGAGGAAAACAAAACAACCCATGAAGAAGACAAAACAGTGGCGATACAATCTGATGAACCAAAAGAACCTCTGTGAAGTTTATACTTTGATGGTGTTGTTAGTAAGGAAGGATCGGGAGCTGGTGTGTGGGTTTCAAATTCAAAAACAAGACATACAGAAATTCATTCCTATAAGTTAAATTTTCAATGTACCAACAATATATCTAAATATGAAGCCTTAATGCTAGGTTTACAATTGTTAAAAACACTTGGTGCTAAGAGAATTTCAATTAGGGGTGATTCTAAACTCATAATAAAATAGATCAAAGGTGAATACTCTACTAAACACCCAAGATTGAAAGCCTACAGAAATGTTGTTCTAGATTTCCTGCAGTGCTTTACTGAATATGATTTACAAGCCATTCCCAAAGACCAAAACATTCTTGTTGATGGTCTATCTATCTCAGCTGCTACTTGTATGATACCATTTCATCCTAATCGCCAGTATACAGTTGAAGTGAAGTGTAAACATGTTGTCCCAGACAATATCAGGTATTGGAAAGTTTTTGGAAATGATGAACAAATTGAAATTTTTTTGCAATCAAAGATGTAGATAGCGATGATGAAAAGGAAAATGTAAATAAGATAGGTTTAGAAGAAATAAATCAAAAACAAGAAGATATGGACATTTTACAATTGAAAGATGATATTTTTCCTAGAGGATTAGTTCCTTTGGAAGAGTTGTTTGATTTTGATGATGTGGCTAAAAAACCTAAAATTGAACCTACTCGAAAGGAAGTTGAAGACTGCAACATAGGAACTGAAAAATAACCAAAGACGAATAAACTGCCAAAATCTTTACCTCCTGCTCAAAAACAGAAATATATAGAATTGTTCAAAGAATTTATAGATGTTTTTGCATGGAGCTATGAAGATTTAAAATCTTATGATACTAGCATTATACAACATAAAATTCCCATAAAAGAAGATCAAAATCCTTTCAAACAAAAACTTAGGAAAATTGACCCAAAGTTGATGCCTCTGATTGAAAAGGAAACAAAAAAAAAATGTATGATGCTAAAATCATTGTCCCATTAAGATTTTCTAAATGGGTGTCCAATTTAGTTCCAACTAGAAAGAAGAATAGAGAAATCAGACTATGTATTGATTTCAGAAACCTTAATAAAGTCTCTCTCAAAGACAACTATCCCTTGCCCAAAATGGACCATATTTTGTAGAAGGTAGTTGGGTCCAGTAGAATTTCTCTATTAGATGGTTTTTCTGGTTACAACCAAGTTTTAGTCCACCTTGATGATCAAGAGAAAAGAGCATTTACTACACCTTGGGGCACTTTCATGTATGTGAAAATGCCTTTTGGTTTAATGAATGTTGGGGCTACATTTTAGAGAGCAATGGGTATTTCTTTCATGGATGAACTTGGAAGATTCATTGTTATATACCAGGATGATATCACTGTTTTTTCAAAAATAGATGGCGAACACTTACTCCACCTTAGAAGAGATTTTGAAAAATGTAGGAGATTTGGAATTTCACTTAATCCAAAGAAAACAGTGTTTGGTCTAGAAGAAGGTAAATTTCTTAGACATATCATATCAAAGGATGGAAATAAAATTGATCCCAACAGAATTGAAGCCATTCAAAAAATAGATCATCCCAGAAACATAAAAGAATTACAGTCTTTCATTAGAAAAATAAAATTTCTAAGAAGATGTATCCCTAACTTGGTAGAACTTATCAGAAATATAACAAATATGTTGAGAAAAGACACAAAAATAAAATGGACCATAGAAGAAAAAAATTCCTTTGATCAGGTGAAACAAGCCTTAATAGACGCCCCTATGTTTATAAGCCCTGATTACACAAAAGATTTCCTCCTATTCTATTTTTCCTCTGAGTATACTATTGCAGCAATTCTTTTGCAGAAGAATAGTGAAGGCCATGAACAACCTATTTCTTTCTTCAGTAAATCCTTAAGAGATGTTGCATTGAATTATAACATCATGGAAAAGCAAGCTTTTTCTTTGGTGAAAGCAATCAAATATTTCAAAGTATATATTCTCCACTCACACATTATTGCTTGTGTCCCCAATTCTATGGTAAAAGATATTCTGACCCAAGACAGTCCTGATGGAAAAAGGGGTAAATGGATTGTTTTTATCCTTGAATTTGATATTGACATCAAACCAACCAATCTCATTAAGGATCAAGAATTAGCTAAATTGGTGGCTGAGTCCAATTTTCATGCTTTGGATATTAATTTTCTAGCTGCAGTGGATGAATAAGAAGAGAAGATGACTCCACAAGTTAAAGAGGTTTTCTCAGCCTCTCCTTGGTATGCAGACCTAATTTGTGTTTTACATCATTTAAAAGATCCTCCTGATTTAACCAAAAATAAAGCTAGATTACTTAAACTCAAAGCTATGAAGTATTGTGTTTTAAATGGCAATTTGTATTGGAAAGATGATTGAGGGATCCTACTAAACTGTTTGTTGAAAGATGAGGTTGATAAATCTTTGCAAAAATTTCATGAAGGAGATTGTGGTGGACACTTGAACTAGAAGACCACTGCCAAAAAAATTCTCAGAGCTAGTTTTTACTTGCCAACTTTATTTGCAGATGTCCACAAGAAAGTGACCTCCTGTCATAGTTGTCAAATATTTGAAGGAAAAAGGAAACTTCTACCTTTACCCTTGAAACCAATTCTAGTTGAAACTCCTTTCCAACAATGGGGTTTGTATTTCATTGGAGAAATCCATCCACCATCATCAGGCCAGCACAAATGGATTCTCACATCCACTGATTATTTCACCAATTGGATTGAAGATGTACCCACAAGGCAAGCCATTGATGTCGTGATCATTAAGTTTTTGGAAACTAACATTCTTTCAAGATTTGGATGCCCCTGGAAAATTATCACTGACAATGCAGCAGCATTCAAATCAAAGAATATGGTAGAATTTTTCAGCAAATATCATATCACCTTAGGGCACTCTACTACCTATTACCCTCAGGGGAATGGATTAGCATAGTCTTCAAACAAGATTCTAGTGAACATCATCAAAAATTTGTTGCAGGACAACAAAAATTCATTGCACAACAAGTTGGTAAATGCACTATGGGAAGACAGACTTACTATAAAGAGGTCAATTGGCATGTCCCCATATCAGTTGGTCTATGGAATGGATGTTGTCTTTCCCACTTATTTAGGTGTTCATGTCATGAAATTACTGCATCAAGTGCTAGAACCAAATGGCATCCAAAGGAGAATTAATCGGACCATATAGGTGCAATAGTCCAGATAAGAGGTCTACAACCAAACTCAATTGATTCAAGAAAATATCAAGAAGATATATGATAAAAGGACCAAGTCTCATGACTTCCAGATAGGAGACAAAGTACTGAAATGGGACTCAAAGAATGAAGAGAAGAGAAAGCATGGAAAATTTGAGAATTTATGGAAAGGTCCATTCATAATACATGCCTACAGAGGAAGTAATGCATTTTTTTATCAAGGATATGGATGGAGCAGACCTGCCAGGAGGACTTGTCAATGGAAAAATGCTCAAGCACTATGTTTCACAAGAATGTAAGTATTCCTAACCCAGTTCATTGTAAATACCATTTTACTTTTTCTGTCATGAGTGGGTGACTTTAATCAGTGGTTGAAGCCCGAAGAGAAGGTCATAAGCCCCTGATCAGTTGTCACCAGATTTACATTTACAATAAAACTAATCAGAATGTAGAAAGTACTAGAGAAGATGATTCAAGGAAACCGGTAGCTGGTTCTTGGCATTTCACAAGGAGAGAACCATGCCCAAGTGGAGCCACTGTTATAACCCTACATTTCATAGTATCACCTAGTGATTGAAATTTCTTCCTCCAATCATATTTCATTGTAAATAGTATTTCATTATGCGAATGATTTACAAAAAAGAAAAGATAAAAGTTAAAAATAGAAAAAATGAAAAGAGGGTATAAAAGAAAAAATAAAGAAAGAAAAGAAAAGAAAAGAAAAAAGAGAAAAATATAAAACCCCATCAAAAATAAATTTAGTTTGAATAATATTGTCTAATAATGATCAAACTTTTGAATTTGTGTTGATAAGTTAGAGAATAAATTTGGTCAAATTGTTTTATCTTGGCCAAAGTAGTTAGGATAGAGTAATAATTAATCCAAGAGTCAAAGATGGATTAATAATGTTAGGTGCCTACGTTAGGATATAGGTTAGTGATGCTTGTCTCTTGAAAAATTGAAAGGGTTTTCGAAATATACCCTTAGTTGAATAAATTTGGGTATTTTTAGCTTAGGAAAATAATCTATAATGTAAAAGTGGTCAAAAGTAATATGCATGCTACCTAATGCATGTTTTTATCCTAAATTTTCTATTGGACAAGACGTTTTGTCTTGTAGATACTATTTCCTTCATAGGTTGTC
>JZKD02S1124603.1:0-10752 GCA_000966675.3 Picea glauca | reverse complement strand
AATAATAAAGGAAGGACCTGGCAATTTCTCTGGTGGACGTAGCCCACACTGGGTGAACCACATAAATCTGTGTCTCTCTTGTATTGTGTGTCTTCTGTATTTTGTTTCTACATTTTTTTTATTTTATTGCTCCGCGCTCCTGTTTTTCTAACACAATGACCATTTTATGTTTCAGTGTGTCGAAGTTCAGTTGGCATTCTTCTGTCCATTGAAACTGACAATCTTTCTTCAAAATCTTCTTCATGGTTGTTGTAATCTATTCATAGCCCTTAATTAACTTTTTGTAGTATCTAGTATGTCCCAACACAGTGCACAGTTGTCTAACTAAAGTAGGAGGGGGAATATCAACAATAATGGAAATCTTGGATGGGTCTACCAACAACCCCTGCTTACACACAATATGACCCAACAGCAGTCCAAAGGGTGAAAATAAGATGCACTTCTTCAGGTTTAGGTCAATTTGACATTGCCTGCACTTATCCAACATTAGTCTTAAACATTCAATATGATTTTGCAATAAGCTAAAAAAATTCTAATCATCAAAATATGCTTCTAGAAATTTATGTAAAAATTCCTTGAATGCTTCAACCACCACCCTAGAAAAGATGGTTGGTGTGTTATTCAATCCAAAAGGCATCATTGTGTACTGGTAGGATCCCCATTTTGTTTCAAACATTGTCTTATGGTGATCTTCCTTGGAAATCATGATCTGGTGATAACCTAAAAATCCATCTATGAAGGAGTAGACTTCTTGTCCTCCTACATTATCTAACACTTCGTCTGTAAATGGTGTAGGGAATGGATCATGCAAGCATGCATCATTCAGTTTCCTCAAGTATACACAGATTTTGATCTCTCCTGTCTTCTTATCTTGAACCACCATAGGGCTAATCCATTCTGACTCTTCAACGGGTTCTATGATTCTTGCTTCCAACATTTTGTCTAATTCAATCTTGACTTTTTGCTTATATTTGGGATTCAATCTGTAGGGTCTCTTCTTGGCTGGCCTTGCATCTAGTTTCAAGGGGATATTCATTTCTCCCATAGGCCCTTTAATTCCCTTCATATCATTGAATTTGGTTCAAAACAAGTCCTGGTATTCATGCAGTAATTCGGTGATGTTGTCAATAGTGGCTTTCTTTGTTCCAATATTGGCTTTCTTGATTTTGATTGGTTTTCCAATAAAAGGTAGTTCGACTCCTAGTCCTTGTATGTCTCTCTGTCCTTTTGTTTCAGCATTGTTCACATTCCTAGGATCATCGTCTTCATCAACATTGATATTGTAACAACCTTGCAATTTCTGAAGAGATGCAGTCCATTCATCCTCTTCTTTCTCAATAGGGAGGTTAGGTGCCTCCTCAAAGACTTTTTGTCTTACAACTTGTAAGGCTTGATCTACTATAGGGTACTAACTTTCAAATAAAAATGTAGCTACAAAGTTATGTGTCGTACCATGCCAATCTGCAGTGGTGAGTTGTAGTTCTGCTTGAAGATACCAATTGATAGGTGTTGTGTCTAAAGTGTTAATGAATTTATGCACCCACTTATCTTGAGGAATGTTTCTCTAGGCTTCCTCACAACTTCACACATGGTCCTTCGGACAGCTTTGACCTGTGTATCTAACTTAGCACCCGTCCACTTAGTCTGAAAACCGCACTGTCATCAAAGTGTGACATTGCACCCAGTTCGTGGTGTTCTTCTTGTGCATTCCCCACCATCTTGTTGGCATTTCTTTCAAAGCCTAGCCTAGTGCCAACAGCCTCTGTTGTACTGATACAATTTCTTCAAATTCTAATAAGAAAGTTTCTAAATGATTTAAACCATCAAATGTGGGAAAATTACTTACTTATGTGCCAATCCAGCAAACTTCCCTGGTCAATATAGCACATCTCAACATAGAAACCTCATACATTTTTTTTTCCAGTTCTCTAGTGCTTCTTTTGAATCTGTTGAGCATGCATTGTCACTTCGCCAGCTTAAGTTCCCATCTGTTGTAGGATTAATGTAATCTTGTTGTCTTTTTGTCAATTTATATATTTTTTCTAGTTCATAGGCATGATCTTCTTCCCTGATGGGTTCTGTATATCTATGACCTTCATCAGGATCCATCGATGCAATGACCCTAAGGCCATCACCTTCAAATGTCATTCTTCTTCTCTTTAAGTTAAAAACAGTAGAATTATTGAAAGCCCAATCAATTTCTAACAACGTAGGATAAGGATAGTTATCGTCAACTATCTCAATCACCTCAAAGTCTGCAAAGGTTCTTACCCTGTCGATGTCCACAGGGACATGCTCGAGTCTTCCAAAGGGGCTTACTACCTACTGATTAGCCATCCTAAACCTTATAGTGGAATAAATAAACTTAGGTTTTCCCATTAGGGCCCGGGTCTGCTTCGTCATAACATTGACTTCTGACCCTAAGTCAAGGACCACATAATATATATCATAATCTCCAATCTAAGCATTAAGGTGTAGTTCCTTATTTGTCCTTCTCTTTCTAGATACTTGATGTACTGCTTTATTTAGCAAGGGGTCTATCCTTCCTATCTCATATTGTTTGATCAAATTTTGTAGCTCTTGTGCATCTCTTTCGTCCTTAATCAAGTTAATGCAAGTACATAATAATTCCATAATATTGCTTACCTATTTTCCTTCTCTGGGCGAAGCAGACTGATCAAATGCTAGAGTCATTCCACATTCTCTCACTTCTGGTTGATCCTTTGATGAAGAAGCTTGATCTCTTCCAAATTATTTTATTGCCTCCTCAAATGTCTGCTTTTATTTCCTTGGATCAAACACTTGTGTCTTCTTTGGAGCTCTTCTAACCCTTGATTCTTCTATAGTCTTTCCTGGGGTCACTTTGTCTTCTCCTGTAACAATGCCTCCTCTAGTGATAACAGTGACTCTGGGATCCTCTCTGCGAGGTTTTTCTGAGATTAGTTGTACTTGTTGTCTTCCTCCTTGTCTTTCCTGAAGTTTGGCTAACAGCACGGGACAATCTTCAATAACATGTTCAAATGAGTTGCAGTAGCTGCAAGTGGTACAAGGGTTCTAACAGTCCCTTGCCAAGTGTCTTGGTTGTGCATAGTTATAACAAATGATCTGACCTCAACCTCAACCCATGCCTCCTCCTCATCCTCTTCCTATGAATCCACCATGATGGTTGAAGTTACCTCTTCTTGGGGAATTAAACTGTGTAGTATTTCCCTCTTTCTGCATATCTCCTTGAATCCTATATGTATCCCTTGACCTTTCATGCAGGAGGTCATAAGCCCTACATTCCTTCTCATCATGCCCCACATATTTATAGAATGTGCAGTAAATATTTGTAGGTGTCTGAACATATTTTTGCATGTAATAGCATTCACTAGGGCAATGTCTATTTCTACATACCTCGCACTAGGGTAGAGTAACTTGCTTCAATGGTCTCAAAGCTCCAGAAGCTAAGTATTCATGAAATAAGGGATAGTGCTCCTTGTCATGGCCTCCTGATTTGCATCGGATACAACATATGTCTTCTCTTTTATCTTTTCCCTTGTATTTCTTCATATCTTTGACCTACAGAGACAAGCTAGTTAACTGACTCAAGATTTGACTCATACCTAAGCTAGATTCTCCCATAGGGGTTGATTCTAGCTTCATGGTGATCTCCAATGCCTCAGCCTATGAAGAAATTTTATGCTGCATCAGAGGGACTCTGATGTGTGGTAGGAGAGCAGCAATGAACCATTCCTTGTTTTTCTCATTTGGGATCTAAAAACTCAATCGTTTTGTTAAGGTATTAAATCTATTATCAAACTCCCAAACAAGTTCAGCTACTTTCTTCTTGATTTCTTTCAGTTTTGTAATGCATTGTGACTCCGACTTGGGTTTCTTGAATTTTGCACTCAACACATTCTTGATATCATTCAGCGGTTTAGGCTGTGCAACTCCTTTAACAAACTTCATGTATCGGCTCAGTGTGTGGTCTCTTAAGGTAATAATAAACTGAGCCCTCTTAACTTCTTCGTCATTGACTTGCTTAATACTCCATACAACATCACATAAAAACCAGTGTTGATCAGGATCTTTAGATCCGTCTCCCCTAAAGATAGGTATCCTCATCTCATCTTCCATAGATCTCCCTAGGTTTCCTGACTGAGTATGTGTTGAACTATTGGAAATAGTGCTCTGAGTTCTCTGGTGACTCTAGCTACTTTGGTTACTTAATGCTGCTAAAACAACAGGAGGAGTAATATTACTTACTTCAACAATATGCATAGTTCTTGAAGTTTCTGAATCTTCTCGGCGAGGTTCTAAAGTCTTCTCTTCCTCTGGCCTAGCAGACCCCGAATTTTCCTCAGTCAATAGCTCTTCTTCTTCTCTATTGTATAACCCTTCATCCTATGCTAGTGGTTCGTGGCTCTGCTCAAACAGGTTACTAGAGGAACCTCCCTGAATGTCCTCCCATTACGCGTATGTCCAACCTCTGTGTCAATGTCATTGTCTGAATTATTGAACATTAGCTTTTAAATATGACCAACTATTGTATCTTCAAGATGTTCTTCTCATGCAATAGCATCTTGATCTTCAACTTCAAAAAGTGTAAAAAATTTCCTCTAGGTCCTTTAAAGAAATATCTCTCTGCTTGGCTATATGACTCTACTCTGTCAATAGAAAACTCGGTGATGTACTCTCCAATGGTGCTATCAAACCAATGATCTATTGATCTTGATATGGCATTATCAACTCTCTTGACCTTTTGATCAGCATCGTCATCCAAACCATAGGCAATCTAGATCTGATCTCAAACTGGGTATTTTCTAATCTAGCTAACCACTCATATATCTCCTTATGAATTCCTCCAAAGAAAATCTTGTGTATATCAATAACAATATACCTTCCCAACCAATCCTCTATACTAAGATTAGGGTTCCTGTTATGGGCTTAAGCAAAATCCTTTTCTTGTTCTTTTATCCACTTTTGAATCTTTGTCTTCAATGGGAACCACCTTGACATTCCCTCAATAATATCATGGTCCCCGCAACGAAACCATTTGTTGGCACAGGAGCAGACCCAGGGTTCATCTCTAACAACACACCAACAAGCCCTTGTTGAAATTGAGAGGGGGGTGAATCAGTATCATGTACAATTTAAAACCTTTTTCAACTTATACTTAAACCATTCAATTATATCCAATGATCAATGAACAATAGTATAAGATTTACACCAATACACCACAATACACCATGCNCTTTTATTTCCTTGGATCAAACACTTGTGTCTTCTTTGGAGCTCTTCTAACCCTTGATTCTTCTATAGTCTTTCCTGGGGTCACTTTGTCTTCTCCTGTAACAATGCCTCCTCTAGTGATAACAGTGACTCTGGGATCCTCTCTGCGAGGTTTTTCTGAGATTAGTTGTACTTGTTGTCTTCCTCCTTGTCTTTCCTGAAGTTTGGCTAACAGCACGGGACAATCTTCAATAACATGTTCAAATGAGTTGCAGTAGCTGCAAGTGGTACAAGGGTTCTAACAGTCCCTTGCCAAGTGTCTTGGTTGTGCATAGTTATAACAAATGATCTGACCTCAACCTCAACCCATGCCTCCTCCTCATCCTCTTCCTATGAATCCACCATGATGGTTGAAGTTACCTCTTCTTGGGGAATTAAACTGTGTAGTATTTCCCTCTTTCTGCATATCTCCTTGAATCCTATATGTATCCCTTGACCTTTCATGCAGGAGGTCATAAGCCCTACATTCCTTCTCATCATGCCCCACATATTTATAGAATGTGCAGTAAATATTTGTAGGTGTCTGAACATATTTTTGCATGTAATAGCATTCACTAGGGCAATGTCTATTTCTACATACCTCGCACTAGGGTAGAGTAACTTGCTTCAATGGTCTCAAAGCTCCAGAAGCTAAGTATTCATGAAATAAGGGATAGTGCTCCTTGTCATGGCCTCCTGATTTGCATCGGATACAACATATGTCTTCTCTTTTATCTTTTCCCTTGTATTTCTTCATATCTTTGACCTACAGAGACAAGCTAGTTAACTGACTCAAGATTTGACTCATACCTAAGCTAGATTCTCCCATAGGGGTTGATTCTAGCTTCATGGTGATCTCCAATGCCTCAGCCTATGAAGAAATTTTATGCTGCATCAGAGGGACTCTGATGTGTGGTAGGAGAGCAGCAATGAACCATTCCTTGTTTTTCTCATTTGGGATCTAAAAACTCAATCGTTTTGTTAAGGTATTAAATCTATTATCAAACTCCCAAACAAGTTCAGCTACTTTCTTCTTGATTTCTTTCAGTTTTGTAATGCATTGTGACTCCGACTTGGGTTTCTTGAATTTTGCACTCAACACATTCTTGATATCATTCAGCGGTTTAGGCTGTGCAACTCCTTTAACAAACTTCATGTATCGGCTCAGTGTGTGGTCTCTTAAGGTAATAATAAACTGAGCCCTCTTAACTTCTTCGTCATTGACTTGCTTAATACTCCATACAACATCACATAAAAACCAGTGTTGATCAGGATCTTTAGATCCGTCTCCCCTAAAGATAGGTATCCTCATCTCATCTTCCATAGATCTCCCTAGGTTTCCTGACTGAGTATGTGTTGAACTATTGGAAATAGTGCTCTGAGTTCTCTGGTGACTCTAGCTACTTTGGTTACTTAATGCTGCTAAAACAACAGGAGGAGTAATATTACTTACTTCAACAATATGCATAGTTCTTGAAGTTTCTGAATCTTCTCGGCGAGGTTCTAAAGTCTTCTCTTCCTCTGGCCTAGCAGACCCCGAATTTTCCTCAGTCAATAGCTCTTCTTCTTCTCTATTGTATAACCCTTCATCCTATGCTAGTGGTTCGTGGCTCTGCTCAAACAGGTTACTAGAGGAACCTCCCTGAATGTCCTCCCATTACGCGTATGTCCAACCTCTGTGTCAATGTCATTGTCTGAATTATTGAACATTAGCTTTTAAATATGACCAACTATTGTATCTTCAAGATGTTCTTCTCATGCAATAGCATCTTGATCTTCAACTTCAAAAAGTGTAAAAAATTTCCTCTAGGTCCTTTAAAGAAATATCTCTCTGCTTGGCTATATGACTCTACTCTGTCAATAGAAAACTCGGTGATGTACTCTCCAATGGTGCTATCAAACCAATGATCTATTGATCTTGATATGGCATTATCAACTCTCTTGACCTTTTGATCAGCATCGTCATCCAAACCATAGGCGATCTAGATCTAATCTCAAACTGGGTATTTTCTAATCTAGCTAACCACTCATATAGCTCCTTATGAATTCCTCCAAAGAAAATCTTGTGTATATCAATAACAATATACCTTCCCAACCAATCCTCTATACTAAGATTGGGGTTCTTGTTATGGGCTTAAGCAAAATCCTTTTCTTGTTCTTTTATCCACTTTTGAATCTTTGTCTTCAATGGGAACCACCTTGACATTCCCTCAATAATATCATGGTCCCCGCAATGAAACCATTTGTTGGCACAGGAGCAGACCCAGGGTTCATCTCTAACAACACACCAACAAGCCCTTGTTGAAATTGAGAGGGGGGTGAATTAGTATCATGTACAATTTAAAACCTTTTTCAACTTATACTTAAACCATTCAATTATATCCAATGATCAATGAACAATAGTATAAGATTTACACCAATACACCACAATACACCATGCNGGTACCTTTATATGTATTCTCAATACCATAGCAATTTCACCATTTGAATCATTATAGAAAAAATGTTATGGCAAAAATGGTAAGATGACCTGAAAATAACATACCTTAGAACACATCACCAAAAGACTTCATCATCCCTTGAAATCTGGCCTTCTTTACTTATGATTTTCTATGAAATTTGACTTGTGTGTAAAATGAATGTATAATGATATTTATTTATACCATTTATTTCACTTCCTTTTGACATTAGGGCCGACCTGACACTTTCTTATTTTGTAATTCTTTTCCTTAATTATCTTCAGGGCCTACATGTACTTCCTTCTTTAATTCACTTTGTCATCTTCAAAAATTCATTTCTCCTCAACCATGAGGATCCAAGTGACATGCCATATACCATTGGAAACAACATGATGTATATAATCCATCCATGGGTCTTGTATCTACATATGCATTTTCCTTCATGTCCAAATACCTTCATCAATCTTGCAGTCCAAAACCCATGACTAGGGTCGACATCAATGACAACAACCAATCTTCCAACAACCCTAACTACTAGCCCTTTTAGCAACACCTACGAAGAAGATGCAGTCTTACCCAAAGTAGAAATAGGGCACTGTAGAACACAGGTGTCTACATCCAGAGGAAATATAAAGCGGATCCAAGGCAACAATACATAGAGATCTAGTTATTCTTACCAAGCATAAACCTACTTCGCACAATTATATCTCATATCTAACACAATGATTAAATAATAGAATAAAATAAGGTAAAAGAACACAACATCAATCACACAGAACATCAAGATATATGTGGTTCACCCTCTCCCTAGGGCTACATCCACAGAACTACGTTTCTTGATATTATATGAAAACATATAGTTTTGTTTGTGCTCTTAGCTTGCAGATCTCTTTCTCTTTCTCTTCTTCTCTCCCCTCACTGTGCACCCAGCTATAGGGTCAATCTTCACACCCAGCTGAAGATCTTACAATACCAGAGTGCTCTCACACATAGCACTTCTCTCTCTCTCACAACAACAGTCACTCTACTTACAACAATCATAATATCACCACCAAACCCCTCTTCTCTCATATAGGTTCTTATTTATACATTACAATAGCTCTCTGACAACCTTAGGTTTAAACCTAGGTGTCAAAACCCTGAATACCAAAACCCTAGGTGTCTAAAACCCTAGGTCAACTTGACTCGCTTTTTCCAAGCTTCGCCAGCATGTCTTTCCTTATTTCCCGTGAAGTGATCCAAAGCATTCATTGGTGGATTTTTCCGCTTACTGAGTTTTCCATGATCCATATTTCTTTTTGATCTATTCTCCTCGAAATTCTCATCCAACGACTCATTTTCCCTTACTTCACTCGTTTTTTTCTTCATTGACCACTTCGACCTAATCTCAGTCAATGTGCCTTCTACGCAGTTCACACTTCATCTTTTATTTTCTTTTTTCTTCTCTTTCTTTCTTAATCCATAACCAAGGGCCAACAAACCTATAACCTTTCAGTGATATATCAACCAGATCTTCTCATATAGAACATATCAACATCAAGTATCCAAACCATGTACGACAATGTACCTCAAGCATGCATCATACCATATACCATAAGATAAACCTCAAATATATGACAATATCATAAATATGTTCCTCTAAAAATGAACCATAAAAACCATATAAAATATACCAAGGATATGTCTCAAGCATGTATCAATGATACCAAAACATGGACCTCAACCATATGCAACCATAAACCAAAAGGGTCTCCAAAACATGCCTCAAGCATGTGTCATATCATTCATGATAAATACACATAAAACCATACCTTTGATCATGTAGACACTCTATTGTATTAGATGACAGATGAGTAAACCAACCTGAGCATTAACAATCTGGTACAAGAATCACTTCACACCCTTTCACAAGCTTTTCCTAGATCCACGACTTCCTCCAACACTACTGCATTTGGGTCAAATTCCAATGGCGTGTTCGACACAATTGCCACTTTCTATTGTCGGAAGACCGACAAACCTCGGACCCCCTCAAACGTCGTTTCACATGACGTCGTTTTTTCGACGAACTAGTTTTCGTCGTTATTGCGACGTTTCAAACATGGCAAGAGAGACGTTGCAAACGTGGCAAGATCGACATTTCAAATGTGGAAAGACCGACGTTTCAAACGTGGAAAGAGAGACGTTGCAAACATGGCAAGACCGACGTTTCAAATGTGGCAATAGAGACGTTGCAAATGTGGCAAGACCGATGTTTCAAACGTGGCAAGACCGATGTTTCAAACATGGCAAGAGAGACATTGCAAACGTGGCAAGACCGATGTTTCAAACGTGGCAAGACAGACATTGCAAACGTGGCAAGACCGATGTTTCAAACGTGGGAAGTGAGACGTTGCAAACGTGGCAAGTGAGACGTTGCAAACATGGCAAGTGAGACGTTTCAGACATGGCAAGAGAGATGCTTCAAAGGTGTCAAGACCGACGTTTCAAACGTGGCAAGTGAGACGTTTCAGATGTCTGAAATGTGGCAATAGAGACATCTAGAACGTGGCAAGACCGACGTCTTGAAGGTGGCAAGTTCTCGTCTAGAACGTGGGAAGAGAGATGTTAAGAGGTATCATCTCCAACGTGGTTGCTATGGGAGCGACACTCCAAAATTTTGCAATAGCGGCCTTCTTGTAGGTATTTAAAAAAAAATACAATATCAGTACTAAGAGGTACAGGTACATTAACCTTTGCTAAGATACTAGCCATA
This sequence comes from Picea glauca, assembly GCA_000966675.3. Classification (NCBI taxonomy): domain Eukaryota; kingdom Viridiplantae; phylum Streptophyta; class Pinopsida; order Pinales; family Pinaceae; genus Picea; species Picea glauca. The sequence goes on along the minus strand of JZKD02S1124603.1, from coordinate 288 downwards.
TCAATATTTAAATCTATATCATCGGTCTATATTTAAGAAACTTGGATTTTTTTATTGACAATTTATCCTCTTAGTTTATGTATCCATTAGATACAGTGTTCTTAACACTTTCATATCTCTGTAGCCACTAGGTGGCATTGGTTCTTTTATTTCAATCTTAAATAATGACCTATGATTTTTTTGCTAATATTTAGATAAGACTATAACAATTGATTGTAATTCCATGGTTGTTGGTGTGCAGAGATGTTTTTTGGGGTCTATAATTTACGAGTCAGAGAGAGAATAGTC
>JZKD02S1124602.1:886337-901959 GCA_000966675.3 Picea glauca | reverse complement strand
GGAATTGAGCATATATTGTGCGTGGTTATATTTGAAATAAAAGACTTCCCTGGGTTGATAATTTATGTTTCACTTGGTTGTTTAAAATTAATTAAGCAATTATAGTGACCAACACGCGGAAAGCAATTGGACAGCTGGACAAGCCAGCACAAATTTTGAAAACACTTTGGAATTGTTGCACAAATCTTAAATGAGCCATTAAGATGAAACACACTTGTATATTGTAGCTAGACCTTGAACGGATTGCTATCGTCCTTAGTAGATAGATGACATTTAAGAAGAACGAGTTATGTATAAGAACACTTAGTCATTTCGCAGAATTTCATCAGGAGAAACGGACAGTCGGAATTCTCCAAGGAGAATCAGTGAATCACCGTGAGCCGTTAGATATCACGGAGGTGCAAGGGAGATATTGCAAGTATTTCCGAGGGGTTCAAAACTCAAGGAGGGGTAGAGCAGTTGATCAGGGCCACGAGGACCATCAGATCTACTCGTGGATTTGCATATCGGGGTTTTGTAGGTTGGAACTCCAAAACATTGCAACGAGAATCGCGATATCGTGATACGTGATATCCTGACAGCCAAAGGGAACAGTGTGGGCCACAGCGGAGCAGGTGAGTGGAAAGGTAGCTCATCTCATCGGGATCTCGCAGCGAGAAGTCCCGAAACTTTGACATCAGGATTCACGATCCCGCGAAGTCCAAAATCCCGATAGGAGTGAAGCGACGGTTGAAAAGTCAACCTGCGAGTGCATCGGGGGTTCGGCATATCGGGACTTAGGATTCAGAGAACCGAGTCGCTCGACATCATGAGTGCTGAAATTGCGATAGAAGAAATCTTGATTGGAGAAGGGAGAGGTCAGCATTGACTTGTATCGACGTTCGGGGATTCGTAGAACCAACATTCGACCACTAACCTTTGAATTCACGAAGTCGCGAATTTCGATCCTCCGAGTGTAGAGAGGGGGTTGCGCGAGGATTTTGTGGGTGCATATTTCCCGATAGGGAAATAAAAGGACTGGTTAGTGTTCTTTGGGCCGAGGAAAGAGGAGATCCTGTGAGCGGGCGTGTGCCTGCGTCATCGGTCATTCCATGGCTTATTATCCCCAAGGAAATGGACTAGCTGAGTCTTCAAACAAGAGTCTGATAAATGTAATTAAGAAAGTGTTGGACAATAATAAAAATCCTGGCATGTGCATTTGAAATACACCTTATGGATGAATTGGATAGGAACGAAAAAATTTATCGGCACCTCGCCTTTCCAAATGGTGTACGGGACCAACGTGGTATTTCCGATAAATCTAGTGCTCCCCGTGATGAAATTATGGAAAGAGGAGAAAGAAGAACTGAATCATGTCACCAGAAGGATAAATTAGCTAATTGAAGTGCAACAACATAGGGTCTAAGTAGACGAAAGGTTGCAGAAATACCAAGATGAAATGAAAACGTTATTTGACCGAAAGGAAAAAGACAAAGAGTTTCTCCCAGGCGATTTGGTCTTGAGATAGGATGCTAGGAAGGAAGACTTAGCGAAACATGGTAAATTTGATCATATTTGGTATGGACCATTCAGAGTCATATCTCCTGAAGGAAATAATTCGTTCCTATTAGAAAATTTGGATGGTAAAATTTTCAATGCCCCTGTCAACAAGCGTTATTTAAAACATTATATGAAATAACTGGTTACCAAAAAAAAAAAATTCCACTGTATATACCGGTTTTTGTTCTCTTTTTATTTCATAATTTCTTTTTTGGTAAGTGCACTTTCACCAATAATTAATCAGGTCAGTGATTTTTGTAGAATTAGAAATACACAATTTTCAATACATTCAACTCTTTTAAAAGACACTCTTCATGTTTACAGGATTTCGGCTTGCGACCTAAACGAGCGAAAGGAGAAAACAAAAAGTCATATATCGGAAACTGAATTCGCCGAAAATAGGTGATAGAAAAGGTTATCGGTTGTTTTTAAAAATGGTAAGGCATAGGTACAAACTCCTGAGAATTCCATTCTTTAAGAAAGAAAAGGTCTCCAAGCATCATAACGGTCCTATCAATTTAATGTTTTCGCTTGACTGTTATTAAAAAGAATAATTACTTGCTCTGGGTCCTGAGAATTTAACTTAAAATAAAGATAGGTGGTAGTTAAAATAAACAGAGGAGTAAAGCATCTCTGGGAGAAGGTTTTCAAAAGTCGGTTTTAATTTCAACCCTTGTTTCTCAGTGTACAAACCTCTGTCTGTCACCTTTCTTCCAGTCTTCAGATTTACCTTTTTAAAAAAGCCAAGTATCTTTCCAGTTTTATATGCATAGGGAGGAAGAGATTATGTTTTAACTTTGAAAGATGTAAAGCATATTTTGGAAAGTAAGCTGGTCTTCGCAACTCCTTGGTCTCTTACTAAACAAAGTTATGCGTAGGTTGATCATGACTATTCTAGGTTTTTCAACAGTTTTGAAAGATTGAGGCTTGCTCGAAGGAAAACCCCTAGAAATAATTTTTCCCCTTTTTCCCTACAGGCTAAGGTGTTGTGAAAGTTAAAGGAAGGTTGGTACCGAGTAATCAAAGTAAGTTGACAGACCTCCATTGCAAAATATTACACAGATATCACCCCTCATACAAACTGATTTCCCCCACTTCATGTTTTAAAAAGTAAATTATAAGACAGATGGCAAAAGGAAAGTCATATTTAATTGTACATCTAGTATTAAGAGATGATGAAAGGAAATTCAGAAATGATTTCCCTCATCTTATCATTTAAATGCATAAATATTTTTGAAATGGTGAAAGGGAATTCAACAAAAAGAGCCAGATAACTTCACTGAGGTATTGAACAGGCTCGCTGGCAATGAAAAAATATTTGAGATATTTGTAAGGCTGTTATACATGAATCTCACTCTACTTTGGTAATCAACTCTCTCGAAACTGGATCTACATCCTAAGTTCAGACAGGGCTCCCTGATTAAAAACATGTAATAAACTTCGTTTGATGCAAACCAAAAGCCACAAGATCTATTGGATTTCCTAGGACTGTTCTGATCGCCTAAATGCAGACATAAATTTAGTAAAGAGAAAGAGAAAGTCGTAAAAGGGACTATAGCTGAGTGTGAAACATATTTGAATGTTGAAATTTTTTTCAGAAGTAAAATACAAAGTCTCTTCTTCCCTCTGTTTATCTTTTCCTTAAAGCGCGTTTCGTAGAAGTGAAACCAGTGACTCCATTTACCCAATACAGGCACGTGGTCTATTGTTCTTCCCATATTGCAGGAAGACGTGATCCCTAGTTGGAGCCTATGTTGGAGCCACCTTTTTTAACTGGTTTAAATATAATTTTTAAAGTCAAATGTTGGTCTTTAAGTTCTCTTTCCCTTCGTGACATTTACCAACTAAAAATCTTAGTAGTCCCGACATGCGAAATAACGAAGGATGTTATGTTTCATAAGTCACCACCTTTTATCATTAAACGAGAATTTTTACTTTTTATACCTCAGGATATCGTGCTTCGGGAGTTACAAGTCACAAGATTTACAAGCCCCGATGTGCGAAGTCGCGAAAAGTTTTTAAAAACTTACCTCAGGTTAAAGCTGAGAGTAAAATTCCTTAAACCCCAGTCAAGTGCTGTCAAGATTTCGCGTCTCGGTGTTCACTCTCTCCAAAAACTTTACATTCATAACTCCGATAGGTGAAGCCGCGAGACTTTCACATAAGTAACCCGGGTTAGTGTCAGGGGTGACTAGTTTTTTTTGACCATGGTTAAAATCTGTCGGGACTTCACGACTCGGCATATGCGCCTTTTGGAAACTATACTTTCGAAGCCCCGAGTCGCGAAGTTGTGATATTGCTTAAGTATTAATTAATTAAAACACTTAATCTAGTTTACCTTCTAGTTTAAATAGATCACATCATTGCTATCTCGGGATTTCGCGACTCGGCATACGCTCCTCTCGGAAAATATACCTTCGAAGCCCCAAATCGCGAAGTCGCGATATAAATTAAAACATGATTAATTAAACACTTAATCTTGTTTACATTCTTTCTTAACTAAATCTAATCATCGTGATCTCGAGTTTTAGAGGTTTGAAAGGTTAGAGTGAAAAATCCCGATACAACAAACACCGAAAGGTTGATTAAAGTTTAAGAAAGCCTAATTAAAGAAGCTAAGCTAACTTAATCAGTGTTTAATGCAAATAATAATATGCACAGTCTATGAGGTAAATTCAAATTTTTCTTGCGCCAACTTGTTTCATGAAACGTCGAAAATTTATGGCATTAATTCGAAATGAGGTGAAGCGACAAGTAAGGATATGGTTTTTATTGCTAAATCTGTCTCTAAAAATGATTTGACCATTCTGTTCATAAGGACGTCGAGGTTTTAAATGGTCAAAGATATAGATCTTTTTCTTCAGTGTCACAAAGCTCATTTCTATTTTACGTAGACAAGCTTTCCTCAACAAACTGATTTCTGTATGTATACATATTTTTACCACAGGAGATCTAAATCAGAATCCCCCATCATGGCCCCACGAAAAGTGTCCAAGGAAAGTATTGAGAGTTCAGGGCAAGGCTCAGATAATGTTTCTGATACCTCACCTCGAAGCGTTGATTCTATCAGAACCTGGTCATATATCTCCAAGGTTCTGCAATCTGATTTGGTGAACTGTTCAGATGATTCCAGTGATAATGAGAAAGACAACTTGACCACCAAATACAAGATCATCGTCCAAGCAGAGATGCATAAAGTAGCGGCCAAGCCACATCTTCTCCCTTACTATGACATGATCCGATGGGCACTAGATCATGTAGATATCCCAACCAAATCCATCATCAGGGAGCAGAGGGTCACTGTTGGGACCTTTAGACCAGAAATATTACATGCGATGTACAAGTTGTCATCCACATCAAACTTCACTTACAATGCAGAATTTCTGGCGGATTTTAAACAAAAGGAATGCGAGCAATACGAAAAAAGATTATATGATTTGATCAAGGATTGGGTTTCACACCCCACGAAGTTCAGGGTAGATAGTAACGAAGTTTATTCCATATCTTCTTTGGAACCACAGTTCAAATACATATCAATGATGACCTGTAGATTGTATGGGAGGGAAGACACCACACATTTTTTCCTCCCATGGGTGCCTCTGATGCATACAGTCATGGAGGGTTGTTCTTTTGACTAGGCCAAACTGTTGTTGGATAGTTTAACCAGTCAAATTACAAAATATAGGACGCAGAGGGCAAGCGGGAAGGGCGCTTCATTTTTTATGTCCACATACATCATGGATGTTGTGTGTTTCATGACGCCTTTTCCCTTAATGAGCTGGAGCTAGGATCCATCAGATGATGAGCCTATCCATGTCTACCATTCAAATATTTGGGAGGATAATGCCTCAAATTTTATATATGAAATTTTCAATTGGGTAATGGTACCGATACATGTCACCATATTCAGTAATCCACCGCACAGGATCTTAGATAGCATTGCGGCCAATTTGAGCAGTGTGGCTAATTGGTATGTGGAGGAAGAATTTTCGTACATCAGGGTTTTCGGCGCTTCTATCCCTCTGCATTCTCTACCATTATTTATACCTGATAGGTTGGCTTGTTGCGAGATCACCAGAAAAACCGTGATTGGTGGCATAAGCAAAGAGCTTAAGGGATTTTCAAAGAAGGTATGGCCACCTTTCCCGATTCATTTAAATACCTATTCTTTATTAGATTTCGGGCATGCAAAGACCAGGGGAACAACCTTAGAAGATATAAAATTGGTCCACATTGAATTCAAGAAACACGACCCACACAGGGTCGTGAGTAATCAATTGGCTAGTTGTGGCCTTAAAATATTTGAGCACGAGAATTCGCCTCATGATGACATTTTTCAAGGTGCAATATCTTATGCTGAGGTTTTGGCTCGGATACAAGCCCTATCGCCCGAAGAGAGGGACGATGTTTTCAAATTCCAAGAACATACGTGGAGCTGCCTTCCCCCGGTATTACGGGGTGAGAATCCAATGACCATAGAGGTGCAACAAATAGAAGCCGAATGCTCCAAAGATTAATCACCCAACCAATAAGAACAACAAGACAAGAAAGAGAAAACTGGGGGCTCAAAATAGGAAGCTGAGACTTCCAATCCTCCAAGAGAGCCAACCTCAATTGTTACTCCAGGGAAATCATCTAAGCAGGTCAACAATCCCATCGTTTCTATTACCCCCCAACAGTCTATGAAGGGGGTCCCAGATGCAAGATGGGTTTTCGGTGAAGAATTAATGCCCATAATAGTGGAAGAGCTACCTATGAATGAATTCTTCTTCGATAAGAAGAGAAAGGCTGTCATGAAACAAGAACTTTACCAAGAGGCAGGTACATTATCAAAGAAATTTAAAATTTTAACTAATGGGAGAGCTATGAAAAAGGAAGAATTTGCAACTCAAATAGTAGGAACATTAGCAACTTTTGCTACAGCCACCTAGTATTCACTTGGGACCCTAAAGGATCAGCTGAAGTGAAAAAATTGTTTGATCAAAACATTAGAGGCTAAATTAGCTACAGCAGAGGCCGCTGCCAAAGATCAGGCGAATATAGGTTTAGAACAAGCTAGAGTAGATGATCAAAAGGAAATCGAGCGACTCAAAGATGATCTTGAACAGACACAACTAATGGCTCAGACAAGTCAGATATAGATAGGCCAGCAAGGAGAATTGATAGAGCAGCTGCAAGCCAAATTAGACTTCGCCGAAAGCCAAGTAATCGATATCGGGATATTTCAATCCCAAGCTATAGAAATCAGAAAAAGAGTGTCGGCAGCTCAACAAGGTCTACTCACTAAGGTGGAAATGATTCAAAACAATTGCCAACTCATTGATTGAGTAGTGGAAAACCTCACTCTCAGAGAAAAAGATGTTGGGGCGGCTCGGGTTGCTTTCCAGGAGGCTATTATAGCCACGACGAGAAGGGAAATAGGTAGTAGTTCTAGGTTTTCTATCTCGAAGAAGTCTCGAGGTAACATCTTGTTAAAAGAGTGGGAGCGTAATATATCCAAAGGCAGACAACAAGCTAAAGAGGTAAGAGAATTTTGTGAAGAAACCTTCAGTTTTCTAGATGGGAGTTGGTTGGGTTCCAATGATGAAAACAGGACTGAAATACTGGGCCAGATCAATACAGCCAAGCATCTGCTCAAGATCAAGTAAAATGAAGAAAGAGAATTGGTTGAAATATAACAAATAACCTAGATGGACATAGTCCAAATAGATAAATGGCTAATTAAACCGAGTGTACAATTATGTTCTCTCAGCGCCCTATACCAACAGGTGGAAGGAAAGTTGCCACAATTGGTGAAGGATTGTTACACTTTTGAAGCCAATAATCAACCAGAACCTTCTAAGTTGATATCCCAGCCGGTGGAGAAGTGTGTCATTTGTGCAGAGAATGCGAAGAGATAGGTTTCTGGTACCTAATGAGGACATAGATAAAGAATTGAAACGTTTAAACTCCTTTGTTGTAATCAAAAACCTCTGGAACGATTGGGATTCCAACATATAGAAATTTGTATAAATATACATTTTGAAGAAGAAAAAGGGGTTGGACCTATTTTGGTCGATTGTAATAGAGACTCTCTCTTTTTTTGAATATTAATACAAAGCAATCCGAAGACTCCTGATTCTGTCAAGACTGTGTTATGAGTTTGTTTCTTCTCTGATTTCATGTTCAATTTCATTTCGCACATATAGGTTTGATGAATGTTTTACTTCAATTTAGTGAAACCTCTACTGTGGTAATTAATTTTTAATTGTCTATATAGTTTATAGTTTTTTCTCTGTATCAGCTATCAGCAGGTACAAGACCTGTGGACTCTTTAGAATTTCATATTTTATACATTCGTCAGATTTCTGATCATCTTTTTCTTCTTCTTTTTACAAGGCGAGATTCTCCCTTGATAGGAGCCTCGTATTATAAACAGCTTTATGTTTTTCTCACATTTTCACACACACCAATTATTTAATAGATAACACAGTTATGGGAAAAGGCCTTTGGTTTGTAATTTATCTTTAACACTAAATTAGATAGTTCTCTTTTATACGATCGAATTGAGACAACATCTAAAACTTTGAAACTTTCCTTTAATTTTACTGGTCCTCTATGACTGTCCCCATTGTAAGACAACCTAACATTGAACCCGGTTTGTCGGACCAAACACATATCGATTTGAACCTTTTCGATACTATTCTTAAAACAACCACTAGCCAGGTAGAACTTGAGCGTTCGTGGGCTGCGATTGAACAGGATATAAACATCCAGGAACAGTTGGAGGCTAGACAACCACAACTTGGAAATCAACCTTAGCTTCCTTTCCTAAAGGTTGATGGTTTCCCCCTTCTTTATCCTTTACTCACTTTCAGATGCCTAGACACTATACTTTCTAAGCCTTAAGTACAGACTCTGGAATAACAGAACCCACAAGTACAATTGATATATGTTGAACCTTGTGGAGAAGACCCTAAGTCGCTGTTATCACTTGAGGAGGCATTGCTACAAGAGAAGATAGAGCAGCCCAGGGAAAGACTGAAAACAACCACAGAGTTAGGAAAGCTACAGAAAAGACCCCAACGTTTGATGCTAAGAAAGAAAGATAGATATTCGAGGATGCAAGAAAAGCGTTCAAGAGAGGTCAAGGATCTTCATCGAAGAGACAACCAAAAATCAAATAATATGGCATGCCTCAGACGTTTGATCCATCTGTGTTGTGGTGGGAAATCCCCCTATGGGCTATCAAATAGGGTTATACTATGCATGCAGATATGACCAAAAGAAACATACTTTCTACCTTCGTCCCCAGACCTAATCCCCATTTATTTTTAGAAAATACATGGTTAGACCAACATACCTTGTTTTGGATGTTCGATGTCAATCCTTCTTCATGCTTGATCACTTTTTAGAATCTCTCTTCCCAAGGCTGACCTGCATACAAAACAAGCAACAAACTACACATGCATCTTACCTACAGACTAATGGGTTAGAGATTCAAACATATATTTACTAAACTATGAAGAACTCATATAGTGGGATGGGAAAAGCATTTCTTTATTATTAACTTTAATGAATCAACTTACAATGTCGAGACCAGCCACTGCTCCATGAATCCTGATCCTGGGATCCTCTTCAAATGTCCTCCAACTTCTTTGCTTTGTATCTCTTTTTGCACAAGGATGGCTAAAGGGTTGGGACAATGGGAATGTGCAATTGGGCAAAGTTTCTTTACTCTTATTCTCCTCTTCCAAATGGGACCCCTAACCCTTATTTTATAGGCTAGAAGAGGCTAGGTATTTGGACGAACCCTCAGCCATGCATGGCTGGGAGTTTCATTTAACTCACCCAAAGCTGTGTGTTCCATCAACAACTTTCCTTTTTTCGTGCTTCTGTAGATCCACGCATACTGTTTTAGGTCAGCTAGCGTGTACACACATGCAGTAATGGAGTAGGGCGCATGGGCCCTTATAAAAGAGGTTTTTTAAAGAGTTGTTCAACAATGCTTTGGAAAAGAAGGGATCTGAGATGGCCTGATGCCAGGTAAGCAAGTATGGTGAAAATTTGGGTTATCATATATGCCCCCTAATGTGTGAGGTCAGAAGAGCATCTGATGGCCGAAATACATTACCAATCTTTATTGATGTTCCGAAAAAGTGAGCCCAGGAACCAGGAACCGAGAGGTTCCATTTGCAAAATAACAAATGTCTCATCGAGGCAGGAATACCCATGCTCAAGATAGAAAAGAATCATGGCTACCAATCAAATACACTATAGATCCATGTCAAATAACTATATAAAGTGTAGTTGCGAACAATACACAACGGAGCTACATCTCGAAATCAAAAATATATACATATAAAGTATCCATCTTCTAGAAGCTAATATGGCCTGATGGTTGGAGATGAGGTCTTTAGAGCTCAAGCAACAACTTCAAAATATTCTTCACTCAGGTAGGAGTGTAATATGAGTGTACGACTTCACTACCCAGAGGTCTTCGATGGTTTGTCAGTCATGGACTTGAGAATATTGATGATCAGACTGAAGGCTTCATTGATTCCGAACAAAGACTTGATTGGACGTTCAGGATGGTCGGGTATGAGGGCAAGAGACAAATTGCAAAGGGGATGACTCAGGCTTGGTAGAAACTTTCCTTAGACAACAATGCAACAAATGATGAGATTTAGGCAGCATGGCATTAATCATAAGTTTACGAAGTAGGAGGCAACGAAAAATATCCATATCTTTGGAAGAATAACCAAATGTAGGAGGACACAACTCTATGTAGCAAGAACAAATTCCTAAGGTCGTATTACATCCCATAGTTTGATGAACAAATAAACATATGTGCTTTATCCAAGGGTGACTCATTATGCTTCCAATAAAGAAAATACTTTTCCCTTCCTCTTTTTGGGGTATATCTGTTTTTGTCTTTTTCAATGATTTTTGGAAAAAAGAATAAAGGAATGTTATGTTACAAGGGAGGAACGAGTGTTACAAACATACAAGTTAAAGGCGCAAGGACAAGATTGATGTTCATAATAATGATACTCATGAAAAATCCTTTGGGGGCCAAGGGTGTTAAGACGTAGAGGCAAAGTGAAACAAGGCTTGCATATAAGGTATGCTTCAGATGGTTCAGTTGGGAGCAACATGGAGCCGACATTTAGACCAAAGACGCAGGTATGAAAACACGATTAACAAAACACACAATGGTAACATCCTTCAATGTAAGTTTAACAAGCTCAGAGAAGGTAAGCTCGACGATTTTTCATATTTAGGGAGTCTGAAAAAACGTAAAAGGAGACTTCATTGGGGTACCTTTTTCGAAGGTAGTCTAGTCGGTTCGAAAAATGGGTAAACTAGCATCGACAAGACATCTATTCAAAACCATTTTAATGAGTGTGATAAAGACAATATCACTCAGCCATTTTTTTATTTTTAAGGAGTCTGAAAAAAGCTTAACTATGGACTCTGTCAGGAATGTTCTTCTGGACCATTTTAACGATTTTGAAAGAATAAGGTCACTCGAAGATCTTTTCAATTTTAGGGAGTCTGAAAAGAGCTTAACTATGGACTCCATGGGGGTTCCTTTTTTGTAAATTTAGTCCCTCAGGCCCGAAAAAGGGTTAAAATGATACCTGAGAGTACTCTTCTAGAGAACTAAAGTTCCTTAGAGTATACCTTTGTTCGTACAGTTGACTGTCCAGACCAAAAAAGGAGTAAACTACAGTCGGACATACGTGACTTCAAATTTCAGTTTAACGAGCATGAAATGCCACAAGATCGCTTGACAATATTTTCATGTTTAGAGGGTCTGAAAAGGGCTTAGACGAAGATCCATAGAGGTTACTTTTCTCAGTTAATCCAGACGAGATCGAAAAGAATAAATGCAGTCTCGCTGGATTTTTCTTTCGGATCTCAAAGTGAGCTTGAAAAACAACAAAGTTAGCTCATGATCGACACTTTGTGGGTCGATGTCGGGTATCTTCTCGGGGGAGCAGTATGCTTCAATGAAAACATTGTCTATGACGCCAGGGGTTCTGGAGAGATTTATAGGTACCGTTTCAACAATACTTTCCATATTACCCTTAGCATAAACAACACGAGTAGCCAAAGGATTGATAGGAAAAGACCTATATCCAGTCATAGTCAAAGTGAATTCCCCTTCTTCAATTTGGCTTAACTATGGGAGGAAGTAAGATCTATGATGAAGATCATCCTAGGGTTTGTCTGAACTAGTCATTGCCTCAATGATTGCTTCATCGAAGGTCAAGACTAAGTCTAATGAATCAGTGTTAGCGTGAGAACCTTGAGCCCAAATAGGCTCTAGAGTCAGATCTAACTCTTGTGCAGGAGTTGGATCGGGGTTGGCTGAAGCTTGCTGGACTAAAGAGTACACTACTTCAATGACTAACAAGGGCATGGATATGCCTGGATGCCCTGTCCCCTTCATCATGGCTGATGGGGAAGGAAGTATCCACGGATTGGTGAAGTAAGTCATGCGAAATGACGAGAATTGGAAAATATCAACCTTATGGTGGTCGGATATGAACTTGACATCGCCTTGAGGGGGCGGGTAATCAAAGGTACCCATAAAAGATGGGCACAAACCAACCCCTACGTTGACTATGCCTGGTTGAGGATTATCAATCATTGGGACCGCGAACACCCCCAATGAAGGGTCAGATATGGAGAAAGACAATTGATCAATGGTCACAATCTGGTCCTCGCATGGAAACAACAAGACCCAAAAAACTGTAGCAACCACTTCTTGCATGGAATAATTCCAAATCCTTCCTAACAAGAGGTTATAGTCAAGGGGAGCATCGACTACCTCTACCTCGACATACACGGTCTTCCCTCTTAACTGCACGGGGAAAAAGGGAATGATACCATGTGGTTGGAATGAACGATCGTTGAAAGCAGTGAGGAGAGTAGGTGATGGAGACAAAACGGGTTGGCCAGCGGCCTTCCAACATTCCAATGACATAACGCATGTCGAGGCTCCCTCATCGACCACTGTGTAGAAGATATTTCGAGTAAAAGTTTTCGTGGGATAAGCCACTACTATCTGAAATGATACGTGGTAAGGCAGACGAGCTTGTAGGTCGGTTGTATCTAGCATGATTGTACCTAGATTACAAGTCTCGGTAGATCCTAGAGCGGTTAACAAAGCTTTCCGTTGGGAAGGGAAAATTTGGAGGACCTACAAAGTGGACATCGCACAAGGGGTTTGTGATAAATCTTCCACCACATAATAGTTCTGGGAAGCCTTTGTGTTTAGGTTGTGAGAAGCTTTTTTGAACGCACCTTTGGGGATGTGTGACATTGTTTCTCCCAACATCTTCTCAATCTGTAGAGGAAGAGATGGGAGTTTGGCTTCTTTTCCCTTCTCATAAGTGTTTGGTTTACTATATTCATGCACTCTAGTGGATATGAAAGCATCACCCTTCATCATATATACATTCGCGGATGTGGGATTGTTCGAAGATGGAGAGGGTCCTTGGTTGCCCCCTTCCGCACTTGTAGAGGCTTGGGTTAGGTTTTGTCCATGTTGAAATGGATTGGTTAACACAACATGTTGTTGCTGTGTCACAAACTTCTGGGCCTCTGCAAGCCAAGGACATAGGTGGGTCAGGTGGTCTTCCATGCATAGGTCGCATGGATACCTCGCCTTCCATTTCTTAGTGTTGCCCCCACCAACATTATCAATGGGTTTCTTATCCCCCTTACCCTTCTTTCATTATTTTTTCTTTCCTTCAGGCTTCTGGATGGCCTTTGGATTCGTCGATTGCACTATGTGTACATCTGATGTTTTAGTAGGGGGAGCAGCCAAAACAGTAGTTTGGCTGGCCACTGTGTGTTGTATAGACACTTGCTGCATCTGATTCATCAGTTGCTCAGCGGGCTTCATTTGTGCTGAACCAACAATACCATCATCATGTGGTCCATCTCTCTGTCTGGTTTTATCAAGTATTGAGCGTGGTGCATCTGGAAATATCTCGTATAATAAACCAGACTGAGAATAGATTAGCTCAAGTTGTTGAGCTCTCATGATGGCGGCTTCTTCAAACAAAACTCCCGACATCGTGACGTCTTTGAACAACTGTGGGACCAAAGACTTAAGAAACCACTCGAGAAGGAATGCTGGTGGGACTGGTACCTTAATTAAACTCTTTTTGTGCCTCCATTCTCAACTGCAAACAAAGATATGGTCCGCTTTTGTTTGTGAGAAATTGGCCAGCAATTCGGTGCCAGCGTTGTATCTCACAGGTAACTGGAAATGGTTTAGGAAAGCCATCGCCAGTTCGCCGAAGGAAGAGTATCTTGAGTGATCGAGCTAAATGTACCATTTTTTGGCACTCCCAATGAGAGTACATTGAAACAATCGCAATTGTACAGAGTCATCTTTCAATGAGTTATATGAGCACCAAAGATGGAAGGTAGTCACATGATCTCCTGGATCTTTGTTAGGATTGGCTTCAAACTTTGGGATGTCTGAAAGAAACTTCGTCAGCATAGAAGGCCAACACGGATCATGACAGATAGGGTCATTCAACAACCTTTCCAAGTCTGGAAAATGCAAGGTTGCCAGGAAAGGAAGTTTGGGTTGTTGGTGATAACCTTGGAAAAAGGGGCCTAGAGTTTGACTAGCACCAGGTTTCCAGGAAAAGTTTGGCTGTTGGTCTGGGTTCTGGTAAAAACCATGGCCATGGCCAACATATGGATTTTTCATGTGAGGAGACATCATCGACTGATTTCCAAAATAGGACATAGATGGTTGGGCATGCATTACATTCGAAGGACTTTGGGAAGGATTGCCCCATGTCAGTCCCATGGGGATAGGCATAGTGATTTGTCTGGGGTTCCATTGATTGTGCAAATAATTACCCCAGATCAACATTCCCGATGAGGGAATGGATCCCTGCCAATAATTCCAAGGCCCTGATGAGGAAGAAGTTCCTGGGTGTGCCCCCTGTGCAAGAATAGTACCCTGCATAGGAATAGGTTGTTCGAAACTAGGGTTGCCCCCAGTTGGGAAAGTAGCCGATGAGAAGGCGTTGTTACAAAACGCACCGAAAAAATAAAATGGTGTCGAACCTACCGACATATTATGTGAAGGTGGTCCTTGACTCCCCGCTCCAAATAAACTATGGTGTGCAGGTGGCCTGGCGGATTGCTGATGCGCACCACTAAGTGAAGGGGATGAAGGAGGTATATGAACTCCCCCATAAGGGAAAGTGTTAAAAGGAGCAGAAGTGCCCCCCATGTGTCCTTGCAGAGGAACATTAGAGATCCTTTCCCCCAGACCTGAAGTCTGTGAAGTGGATTAGGAAAGTACAGGACTTGTACTTGAACTAGGCATCTCGTATGAGAATGGAGATAATGCAGGCTCACCCTGCTATGCCGAAGCAGATCTTCGATTCCACCATTTACTGTACTGGAACCTTTCTTGCATATGGTCTTCATCATTCTTTGACAGGGCTAAATTTAGTTACCTGTCACAACACTTGGCAGTTTGACTCTTTTGATAGGACTATTGCCGAATTTGATAAATTAAGCACCTTTTGGCATATCCGTTCTAATTAACAGAACTATTGCCGAATTTGATAAATTAAGCACCTTTTGGCATATCCGTTCTAATTGACAGAACTATTGCCGAATTTGATAAATTAAGCACCTTTTGGCATATCCGTTCTAATTAACAGAACTATTGTCGAATTCGGCGAATTAGGCACCTTTTGTTTTATTACACCCAACGGAAATGATTTTGTGCATAATGTAAAGCACCTTGTGACCATCCAACATGACCATAGTCCAACGGAAGACACAACTAACAAACTTTTTGTACTTACCATAATATTTCCGTTTCCATTCACCGATGGACGCGTGGCCTCAGCGGAAATCTCCAAAACGCATTGAAAATCGAGCTATCCACCTTCCACTGTGATCTGGGCCGTTTGTTCTTTGTTATTGGACTCCGCTTGGATCTCAATCGTCCATTTCCTGGGCTTTGCAACCTCTGTTTTCATCCTGGTCGTCGATCTCTCATATGATCTGAACCGTCAATCCTTTAACTCTTTGAATTCCGCTCTAT
>JZKD02S1124602.1:865000-876855 GCA_000966675.3 Picea glauca | reverse complement strand
GTAAAAGGAGGTTGCCCCCTCGAAGAGGCTTATTATCTGAAATTATCTCTTTTTCAAGGCGTTGAGTACTTTTCCTGAGGTTTTTATATGATATATTGATGTTTGGTTCTTAACAAAGCACTACATATGGTGAGGCAGAAAGTATTTAAGGAGGCATCTGGCCTCCCTTTGGAGCAAGAAGAGGATGAATGGACTGGACCCCTCTAGAAACTTCAGATCTGATACAATATTAATGCCGATGAAGACAATGATCCAAGGAAGGTGAATATCAAAAAAATAGAATGCCATAGAGATATGCAAGGACCAGGAGTTGAACAACCATTCATTGGACAACTGATAAAGATAAAGAAAGTTAATATTGGGACAGAGGAGACACCAAATCTTGCCAATGTTGGAGATTACTGGGACACTGCTACCATTGACAAAATCACAAAATTATTGCACGAGTATCAAGACTTGTTCCCGACCAAGTTCACTGATATGAAGGGTATCAAAGGACCTATAGGAGAGATGAGAATACCTTTGAAACTAGATACAAAGCCAATCAAGCAAAGACCCTATAGATTGAACTCAAAATATAAGGAAAAAGTGAAGATTGAACTCGACAGAATGCTGGAAGCAGGGATTATTGAACCTGTCGAAGATTGAGAGTGGATTAGCCCCATGGTAGTGCAAGATAAGAAGACAGGGGATATCAGGATTTGCATAGATCTCAGGAATATGAATGATGTTTTTCTACATGATCCTTTCCCTACACCATTCACAAACAAAGTGTTGGATAATGTGGGAGGCCAAGAAGTATATTCTTTTACAGATGGGTTTTCAGGATACCATCAGATCCACATCACCAAGGAGGACTATCATAAGACTACGTTTTCCACAGAGTGGGGATCCTACCAATACACAATAATTCCATTTGGATTCAAGAATACCCCAACCATCTTTTCCAGGGTGGTGGTTGAAGCATTCAAAGAATTTTTGCATAAGTTTTTAGAAGCATACTTTGATGACTGGACTATTTTTAGTTTGTTGAAAATTCATATTGAATGCTAAGGCTAATGTTGGATAAATGCAGGTAGTGTCAAATTTCTTTGAATTTGAAGAATTGCATCTTCTTCTCACCATTTGGAGTATTATTAAGTCATATTGTATGCAAGCAAGGATTGTTGGTGGATCCATCCAAGATTTCAATTATAGTTGATTTTCCACCACCTACTTCAGTCAAACAACTGCGCACTGCGCTAGGACATACTGGCTATTACAAGAAATTTATCAAAGGATGTGCTCAAATTAATGTGCCAATGGAGAATTTATTAAAGAAAGACTGTCAGTTTGGTTGGACAGAAGAATTCCAACAGAGCTTCGACACACTGAAACAAAAAATGGTGACTGCGCCTATTCTAGTCTTTCCAGACTGGAGCAAGGAATTTCATGTGCATGTTGATGCGTCTTCCATTGCATTAGGAGAAGTACCGACACAACCTGGAGAAGGGGACATTGATCATCCATTAGCATTTTCCAGTAGGAATTTGTCCAGAACTAAAGTTAATTACACCACTACAGAGAGAGAGAGACTAGCCATGGTGTATGCGTTGAAAAACTTCTTCCACTACTTGTTGGGAGGACACTTTAAAATGTTTACTGATCACTCCACATTGAAGTACCTAGTCAACAATCCAGTGTTGGGGGGGGCGAATCTGTAGATGGCTTTTTCTATTTCAAGAATATGATTTTGAGATCATAGCTAAGCCAGGAAAAATGAACAAGGGCCCAGACCACCTGTCGAGGTTGGAATGGCGAAGAACCTACTAGTTTGGAGGATACATTACCAGATGCACAACTGCTCGTCATTAGAAATATTGATGAGCACTTCACAGACATAGTCCAGTTCTTGTTAGCAAGAATGGCTCTAAGTGAGTATACAATATCCCATAAAAAACAAATGGTGGTGCGCACTGTAGATTTTTCACTAATAGTTGGTTAGCTATATAAAATGGGACCTTATGAGATACTAAGAAGATATGTTATGGAAATAGAGTGCCCGATGATCCTTGCATAAGCTCATGAAGGCATTTCAGGAGGACATTACACAGGGAAAGAAACTACGTAGAAGGTTCTAGAAGATGGCCTTTGGTGGACTACGCTACATAGAGATGCTAAAGAATATACCAGAGCATGCGATGTATGCCAGCGAGTTGGAAAACCATCCCAAAGAGATGAGATGCCATTAGCACTGCAGATGACCCTACAGACATTTGAAAAATAGGCCATTGACTTCATGGGACCTATAAACCAACCAAGAAAGTGTACATGAGAAAGGTATATCATCACTGCGACAAAATACCTGACTAGATGGGTCGAAGCAAGAGCAATCAAGGACTGTAGTGCAACTACAACTGTACTTTTTATATTTGATGACATAATAACCAGGTTTGGATGCCCTAAGGTCCTTATGAGTGATCAAGGTACACACTTCATCAATAATACAATTGAATCCCTGACTGAAGAATTTGTAGTCCACCATCAGAAGAGTACACCTTACCATCCACAAGAAAATGGAACAGTTGAAGCATTCAACAAAATCTTGGAGACAACATTGACAAATATTTGCAATGTGAACATGGATGACTGGGATTTAAGAGTACCAACAGTACTCTGGGCTTATAGAACCACTTGCAAAAAATTAACAACGCAAACCCCTTTCAAGTTGGTTTATGGTCTTGAAGTTGTTTTCCCGATGGAGTACTTGGTACCGAGCTTAAGAATTGCTACATTTACAGACATGGATGATACTGGCACTATTCATGAGAAGATAACACAGTTATTTGAACTAGAAGAAGATAGATTCATTGCAGAATTCCATCAAAAAGTTTAGAAGGAATGAGAAAAGGCCTACCATGGCAGGCACATCAAGAAGAAAATATTCAAGCAAGGTGATTTAGTATTGGTATATGACAATAAGTTTATCAAACACCCTGGGAAATTTATAATGCATTGGCTTGGACCATATGACATCACCTATATCATAGAAGGAGGAGCTGCACAGCTCAAGACGTTGAATGGAGAATGGAAAGAAGGATTGGTGAATGGGAGTCGGCTGAAGTTGTACTATGAAAACCAGCTGCCTCACAGCTCTAAGTAAAGGCATGAGGAAAAGGGTTCAGGTACCAGGTGCAGTTGAAACTGGGTACCAAACACAGAAAATATAGTTTTCACAAGGACGAGAAGGAGGCATAAAGCATAAAGCAAAGGCTACACTGTCCAAAGTCGAAGTAAAACAAAAGGATCAGATTTGAAGTGCCTCGGGACAAGTCACCGGTGAGTGTTGGAGGCCTGTTGGCCCTTGGTTATTAAAGGAAATGAAGAACAAGGAAGAAAAGGTAAAAAGTGAAATTCACTGGAGACACAATGACTTTCACTGAGTTGAAGTGAGAAAAAGAACATAAAAGATGGAGCGAAGTGTGAAAAAGAAAGCCGTTGGATGAGGAGATTGAGAATGATAGATCAACAAGGAATATGGACCGAGGATGACTTAAGAAGTGGAAAAATCCACCATTGGATGCTTTGGAGCACTGTACGATAAGGAAGGAAAGACAGGTTGGCGAAGTCCGGAAAAAGTGGATCAAGTGGACCTAGGGTTTTGGTAATTAGGGTTTTGACACCTAGGTTTCGGCCTAAGGCTATCGGTGAGGCATTGTAATGTATAAATAAAGGTCAAGAGGACCTGGGTCAAGGGGGGTATAATTTTTATTGAGTCATCTCTATTGTTGTGGTGAGAGGTCATTGTATTGTGAGAGAGAAGTGATGAGGGTGAGAGCCTTCGGGTATTGTAAGATCTTCAGATGGGTGTGAAGATCCGATCCGATAGCTGGGTGTGCAGGAAGGGGGAGAGAAAGAGAGAAGGGGAGAGGGGATCTACTGGCCAAGAGTGCAAATCAGAACTGTAAGCTTTATCTTAATATATCATACGCACAGTTCTGTGGAAATAGCCCTAGAGAGAGGGTGAACCACGTATATTTTGTGTTGTGTGAGTGATTCATGCTGTGATATATGTCCTTATTATAATTTTATTTGCATTACTGTGTTAGATCAATATTTATAGTTGCGCATAGTAGATCTTGCTGATAAGTGATATATGAATACTGTGATTGTTGTTATACAAGATCCATTTTATATTCCCCTAGTTGTAGACATCTTTGTCCTGTAACCCCCTCATTGATGCTTCAGGTGAGACTGCATCTGCTTCGTAGGTGTTGCCGAAAGGGCCAGTAGCTAGGGCTTGTTGGTGTGCTCTTGGAGTGAACCCTGGGTCTTCCCCTGTGCCAACAATATTTAATTTAGTAGGAATTTGGTTTGTCTTAGATACATTGTTTAGTAGGAACTTAATTTGTCTTAGATACATTGGATACCTTCCCACTTCCTGTAGATGTTCCATTCTACTGCGAAAATGTTTCCCAGTCTCAGATCTATATCACTTTTCCATCCCAAAATCCTTCTATCCTTCTTGTCCCTTTCATATGCATCAACTATAAGGAACACATGTCTTTCCTGTAGTTTCCTAATGAGCTCCTCATACAACTCGAATCACATTTGAAACCCACCCAAGGGTATTGACCTGTGAGAACTCTCACTGCACCAACTAAGGATGGCCAAACTTATTTTCCAAGAAATAAATAGTACTGTTAGGTAATAGAAATTCACTAGGGAGTTATTTGGGCTACTATGGATTCTTTCAATAGATCCCATTTCATTAAGGAAGTGTTTAATAAAAGTAGTCTTAGGATTCTTATTAAAAAATACTAGCAACATAAGGAGTAGGGGATTCAATGTCTCTTCATAGAAAGTTTGCATTACAAATTGACATCAAAGAAGCTTTAGAACATACCTACCCACTAATAAATCTTTAATTTAGTAGGCACTTTTCTCTTAAAATATCTGAACATTCATCATAAAATTCATAAGGATACCCCCCAAAAGAATCTATCTGATATTTTTTGTTCATTGTTTCATGTCCTCTTCTTCCTACAGTTCTTGATTTATTAATCCTTTTCTAGTTGTCCCTTCATCATAATATTCAAATGATTCATCATCATCATCATATAAGTTTGAAGAAATGTCATTAGTTTTTCAAGGCCTTCTTCTTGGGATAGATAAAAATGGCCTCTTAAAAGTCTAAGAGGCCTTTCCTTGATAACCAACTATATGACCATCATCAAAATTGTAAGTTCTCTCACTTTTTTTATAATTGATAGAAGGTATTTTGTCTCTTTTATATGTTGTATTTCTTATTGTATCATTGAAGGTAGAGGAACCAAAATTTTGATATTCATCTTTGTCAAAGTAACCAAAGTCAATGAAGGCATATAACCTACTATTGGTTGGCAATGGCCTCCCACCAATTTCCAAACCTCCACCATAGTCCCATGTTTTCCATCTTGGAGTACCATTCTGGTCTTTCATCCTTTCATTAACATGCTTTATTTTCCAACCAGAAGTCTCATTCTGGTCCCTCCTCCTTTCATTAGCATGCATGGGTAGGTCATAAAATTCAAAAAAATCATCATCAAAGTGATCATCCTTTCTATTTCCTCTATCCCCATTCATTACAGGGAAGTATGTAACTCTAAATATATCTATAGTTTAAAAGATAACAACTTCTACCCCATCTAATTTAATATCATCAAAGTCATCATTTCATTCTTTTTAAGTGGTAATCAAGTCAAAAGGTCACTCCAATATTATGTCAGGATGCCAAGATTGCTGAGAATTATCAGCCCACTTTCCATCATTACACTGTTCAAGACTTCTGGTGTACTCATATTCACATCACTTGTGGTTGCAGTTATAGCATGTAATATTTATTCGATAATTCAAAAAGTTTCACATACAACATTGTACATTTCACATTAGTTTTCCTTCAACTCAGAATACAAAACGAAATAATGTTAAGATAGTTTTCAATAAGAAAATATGGAAAGAAAAGATGACAGATTAGTCAAGAAGATTAGTCAATCTCACACAGTGAATCAAAATAATTTCTCAATAAATGAAAATGTAACTTGAATCCTACATGGAAAGTATTACCCTAGGCATTCCCACTCCCCTAGATTTATCTCTCTTTTGGGATGCTTTGAATTAAATCGTAGGCATTTGTGATTCTTTACAAAGTTCATAAAATCACACCTAAAATTACATTTCAGGACACCAAGAATGATAAATATAGGATGGAATGATGATAAAAAATAAAATTCAATTGTAATGCCAAAGTGGAAGTTGGAAATCCAGAGAGAAATGAGTAATAGGAAATAGAATGGAAGTTACTTTGGACAAAGCCAATCCCCTCTCTTCATTTCAATGTCATCATGGCCCATACTTTTTATTGGTGGAGGTTGGGGCACTTTATCTTTTGGAGTAGGATTCTTGAAAACTAGTTTTGGAAGGTTTGGATCAAGTTGTATTGCACCCAATCTTACCACTCCTTTTAACAACTTTCGAAAAGATTCCTTCATTTCCTTCCTTTTATGTAATTTGTTTTCTACATAATTAATTAAAGTATCTAGTCCATAAACCATTAAAATTCACATAACATATAATGTAGTAGCGAGATCTTCTTCATGTGGAAGTGTGTAATCTATCTCACAAGAGATTCTTAATTTACAAGAGCTACACACCTAAGAAGAATGTCAAGAAACATGCAAGTTTATCATCCACAATGGTGGTGTTTGTCACAAAATAATATCATAAGTCAATTAATCTCCAACAATGGATCTTACACATGCATGTGCTGAGGTGCTAATTACAAAACTAATAAAAGAATGTAAAAATAGTTTTTTTTACTACAAAGCTTGATATAAGAAAATAAAAGTTCATATATTCATGTTATGTCGATATACTTTATAGGTATGGAAGGAGTTTAGTGACATCATAGGTTTTAAATATGTTTGTATTGGAGCTATTATTGATAAATGTTTGATATCCTAGGTCTCAAGTCCATCTTGAAAAAAAATTCAAAATGACATCATTTTTTAGGAAAGAAGAAAAATGGAAAACCCCCAAGGTTCAGAACCAGGAAAGTTGAGATTGTTTCCATTCATAGAGGTTATAAATTCCATCATTATGTGAATGTAAAATGTCAGATCTACTAATAATTTTTTAAGTATATACATCAGATATATGGTCTTGTGAGGGTTCCACCACATCCAACCCTTTGATTTCCTTTACCATATTTTATTTCTTTAGCCATATGTGTAATTATCATAAACAAAATAAGGATTTTAGGTACAAACCTAGGTAGTTATTTAGGTGGAATATTTACACCATACATTCCAATGAATGTGAGAAAGGTCATAAGGGAGTAATCCCCAAGCATATGACCAGACTTATTTTCCAAGAAATAAATAGTACTATAATAGATGCTATGCCTACACCCTAGTAATCAAATAAGTATACTTTAACATCTATTGTAGTCTTAAAATTCCCTTTTTCTCTCTAGGAATTGGTTTTGATATTTCATTTCAATTCAATATGAGAATGATGAAAAGAGTTGAAAGTAAGATTAACATACTAGTGTCATAATTGAAAGCAAAAAATTGAAGATGAGTCAATGACCAGTTTTGTCAATGAATGAATAGCATGGACATGATGAGAGAATAGCCAATGAGAAGAGATTGGAGAAATACGCATTTCCTTGTAATGATTGTCTTGGTGGGAAGATGAGAAGAAGACAAGTGATTTTTGATTCGGCCATAGCGGTATAAGCCCTTTTCCTAAAAATAGTTATCCAAATAGGATACCATTGCAAAACATGAGTGACGTAGATGCACCAAACATAGACAAAGTGGAAACAAATGCATATGAACATGAAAAAAAATAGATGAAGGGTTTGAAGTTGATAGAATGATGAATGATGGTTTCAATTATGATTGACACAAATTGATGGAGGATGCTTCGGAACTTGTGTGTGGTACTTGCAAGTTAAGTCATTTGACAACAATCCTTCTAATTCTTAATTTGCAAATAATGCATGGTTGGAAAAATGAGAGTGTTGATGAGTTATTTTCATTGTTACATCGATTTGTACCACCTAAATTAACATTGCCAAAAAACTAGAGTTCATATAAAGCACAAATCACTAAGATAGGCTTAGGGTATGAGAACATCCACACATGTGTGAATGGTTGTGTATTATTTCACAAAAATCATTCATGTGAGACTAAATGTCTGTAATGTAAAGAACCGAGGTATAGACCAGGGTTGAAATCAAATTCAACGCCTAGAAATATTCTTCAACACTTTCCAGTAATCCCATGGTTACTTCGAATTCATAGATGTCGAGACATTGCTGAGATTATGCAATGTCATGCCCAAAATAAGAGCACTGATGGAAAACAATGGTTTGTGGTTGATTCTAAAATGTGGATGGAATTTGACAACAAATGGCTTGGTTTTTCCCAAGATCCTCGTAATATAAGGTTGGGTTTATCTCTAGATGGGGTGAACCCATTCTCAGATCAGAGTACTAAATGGTCAACTTGGCCAGTGTTTTTAATAAATTATAACTTGCCTCCATGGTTAGAAACCAAATCATTTTTCTTGATGTTGTCATTGATTATACTAGGAAAGAAAAGTACAAATTTAGATACAATTGATTTTTATTTAGAGCCATTATTTGATGAGATAGCAAAATTATGGAAAGGAATTGAAGCAATTAAAATTTTAAGGGACAATGATTCAATCCAGTTCACTTTAAGAGATTATTTATTGTTTATGATACACAATCTTCTTGCATATGGCACATTGACTAGTCTCAATGTTCATGGCTACCATGGATGTCTGACTTGCATCTTTAAGCCTTTTGTGAGGTACTCAAGTAGTTTGTGTAAGTGTGTTTATTGTGGGCATCCTACGTACCTTAAAATGGAGCATCCATATCATCAACAAAAGATATGTTTCAATGGTCAGGAAGAGAATTGTGAAGCACCATCGGAAATAAAAAGTGATTACATTATTCAAAATGCAGTTTATTTAAAATGGTGGCATTCTTGGTAGTAAAAATGATCCACTAAATGATAGCGGTGTAATAATATTGTTCATATTATATAAGTTGCCATAATTTAAGAATATAACCATTAGACATACTGTTGAATTTATTAATACTGAGAAAAACATAGCCTTTCTATTATAGAAACTCGTTTTGGTGCATATGATACAATGTCATCATGCCTAAACCTTCAAGAACTATAGATTCATCAAAATGTTTGGGTTGAAAAATATGGTGATGGAAAATATAGAAAACCTATTGCTTCTTATGAGTGGAAAAAGGAACAATGTGCACAATTCTTAATGTTGATGTCTCATACTCTCTTTCCTACCAGATACGTGAGTAGTAATGTTAGAAGGAAAACTGACAATAATGGCATAAGAGGCCTCAAGACCCATGACTATCATGTCATAATCGAGGATATTTTACCTATTGCAGTCATATCAAGTTTGGAAAAGGGGCCAATATTGGAAACTATAAGGTTGGTCCTAATATTGAAGAGAATGAGTATGCATGTGTTAGATCCTTCAAACTTTGATAATTTGAGGGAAGAGGTTGTTGAATTCCTTTTCTTATTGGAATGGGAATTTGCACCAACAATATTCAATATTTCTATGAATATTATTATACATATAGAACATGAAATAGAGCATTGTGGCCCCATAAGAACTACATTGATGTACCCTATAGAATGATATATGAAGGTTCTGAAAATGTTTGTTCGTAATAAGGAAAAACCAGAAGGTAGCATGTGTGAAGGATATTCAATGCAGACGGTCATAGGATTTTTCATAGAATATATGAAGGATTTTAGTAATTTAAATCGACGTGTATGGGATGATGATGAAGACAAGGGAGTTGCAGGTGAAGTGTTAGAAGGAAATGGATTTCCCTTCCAGATATCAAATGAGGAAAGAAATACCATACATGCCTATGTTCTTCAAAACACATCCTCATTTGATAAGTAGTGCAGGTGAAATATTATTTACATGATAATTTATTTATTTAATTTAATTTAATATTTAAATTATTATCATTCTTACTATCTTGTATGTTCATATTATATGTAGAAAATCTAAAGAAGAGATTCAAATATGGATGCGCCTATCTCGAAAGCATACACTTCAGGATTTGAATATTGGAGATGGCTCTTTTCCAAAATTTGTTGATTGGATTGTTGATGCAATTATTCATGCACGACAAGAAGGACATGATATAACAATCGAGGAAATTGAGCTTTCACGATCTCCAAATATATCAACTACTTCTTTTAGTGGGATGTGAGCTTATGCTAGTCATTTAAGAGTGGAAGAAAAGGACACCGGAAAGGAAAATTGTGATTGTATTAGTGTTGAATTTCATCACGACACTGAAAAGAAACTTTATCTTGGATCCATATAGGAAATTATTCAAGTTGATTATGGTGAGACTAGTCCCATATTATTAAAATGTAAATGGATCAAACCATCCGCAATACAACATGATGAGTATGGATTTGTACATGAAAATACATGCCAAGTTTGATCAAATACTGATGAGCCACATGTTTCCCCTCTTCAAATTACCTAGTCATTTCTAATTGATTATGTAACAATCCTGAGATGGTCGTATGTCATGAAATTAGAGTCTCGTTCGAAAAGGAAATTCATGGAATATGTTAATATAATGATCGATGAGCAGTGTACTAGTTTACAAGAAACATTGGAAGATGAAGTTGAAGATGACAATACATTTGTATTTGAAGAAGAAATTTTGATTCCTAATGAAGAGACTCAAATAAAGAATGTAATGCATGGTCGGGAAAATCCATCGTATAAGGACGATGGAGAAAATGAAGCAGATGTGTTAAGAACCAAATATCAAAATAACATAAAAAAACCTCAGAATAAGTACTCAACACCTTGGAAACGAGAAAATTTCATATAATAAGCCTCTTCGAGGGGGAAACCTGCTTATACACCACATAAATTTACAAATACAAGATGATTCCAAATGAAAAGGTCTCCTTGGTATATATAGGAGACTAGGAGGTACAATTATAACTAATGGACCCAAGTCGACATAAATAAAATAACAATACTAATGTAATATGCCCCAATTAATGGGTAATGTGCAACTATTTAGGGATTAACATGACCCTCCCATTTAGACAAGTGTCGTTCTCAACACTTGAGTAATTATGGATGCTTTTGTGTAAAACACTCATCTTCCCAAGTGGAATCTTCAACGGGTAGTTTCCTCCACTTAATGAGATACTCTAAAATGGATCTATTCCTCAACTAGCAAATTCTTGTGTTAGTGATAGCTTCAGGCTCCAATATTATTTTTTATTCCTTGTCAAGTTTTGGAAATATATTTTGAACTAGGATATTGTCACCTATAACCTTGTTTAAGCATGAAACATGGAAAACTAAATGTACTCATGAAGATGCAGGAAACTCCTATCAGATAGTTGGCTTAGGTTGATGGATAGTTGGTATGGATTGTTGGTTGTCATTGATGTCAACCATTGGAGAGTGATATTGTATATTTATGTCAGCCCTTAGTGATTGATGTCAACCCTTAGAGAAATTCCAGTGGAGAATTCTGGTAGCACAAAGGTTTAAGTAATGGACCCAAGGTTGTTTCATGTATTATGGTATGCATTTTAATATATTTTAAGATAATACTATTCTATATGGATAGTACATGTCATTCCATTTCCGGTGGTATGTGGAACGTCACATAACTCCTCACAGTTAGAGAGTTATGGCCATGAGAAGTTAGAGAACCCAGGTTTGGGTAATGGAACCAAGTTTGTTTGATGGATAATGGT
>JZKD02S1124602.1:832762-864950 GCA_000966675.3 Picea glauca | reverse complement strand
GTTATGGCCATGTGAAGTTGGAGAACCCTCATGAGTCATCTAGAAGCCCCAAAAGGTCAAAGTAGTGAAAGTGGTTTAAGAGATTTTTAGAAGGTAAATAATAAAGTGAAGTGATGAGTGTACTATAATTCAAAGTGAATACAAAATGAATTATTTAAATAATAAAGTTAATGGAGAAATTACTAAATTGACAAGTGGTTAGAAGTGGGTTAGCCCTAAAATAAGGAAAGTGATTTAAGATGGTTAGAAGGTAACTCCTTGAGGTAAAGTGAAGTGATCAGTGTACTATAGGTCAAATTTGATACAAAATAAATTTAATGGATAAATTACTAATTGGACAAGCGGTTAGAAGTTGGTTAACCATAAAATAAGGAAAGTGGGTTAACATGGTTAAAAGGCAACCCCTTGATGAAGCTACATGAAAGTATAAATAAGAGGCAAGGCTCTCTCATTTTAATATAAAACTTGAGAATATTGAATATATACAGGTGACTGATGTAACCAAAGTATATCTAAGCCTAATTTCATAGAGAAGGTGAAGTAAAGAAGGCAAAAATTCAAGGGAGGATAAATTCTTTTGATGATGCTTTCTAAGGTATGTTATTTACAGGTCATCTCACCATTTTCGCAATCACTTTTTTTATAGAATGATTCAGACCATGAAATTGATAGGAAATTGAGAAAACATATACAAGTAGTTGTGGTACAAATTTCAGCTTGTGGGTCATTGCATTTTTGGAGTTACACTCCGTGGAAAATAGGATTTGTGGTTAGTCCTAAA
The DNA here is from genome assembly GCA_000966675.3 of Picea glauca. Lineage (NCBI taxonomy): Eukaryota > Viridiplantae > Streptophyta > Pinopsida > Pinales > Pinaceae > Picea > Picea glauca. The sequence goes on along the minus strand of JZKD02S1124602.1, from coordinate 864,169 downwards.
ACTAGTCTAAAACATGTGTTTTAGGTAAAAACTCATAACTTCTTCGTAAAATATCCAAATTAAGTAAGACCAAAAGTGTTGGTTATAGTACAGTCTTTAGTGGTCTATGTAAAATTTTCAGATCTATACAACAAATATTCTGTGCGGGGAATGCTCTACATGTTCTCTCTCTATAATAAGACATAATTCAACAAGGTATGTCATTTTTTATATAACTCCTTTTCTGAGAGGTTCCAAGTAGTGACACCTGGAGGAATTGCATAAAACACACTGAAGAACATTGTGTACTATTTTTAGATCTTTATTCATTACAGGTACATAGTTATGATTATTTCAAGTTAGGGTTGTTGACTAATCCAAAACTAGTCATGTGAGACTAAAGTAAAGTTTGATGAAAATGCTAGTCTCTTGTTGTTAAAGTTAAGAAAGGCTTGCGGGTATGTGATCATATACACTAGGTATATTACAGAGTTACAAATCATATTTGGATGATGAAATTGATGATGGATTTCAGTTAAGGTACATGTTGGGTACATGGTTGAGACAAGTAGATGATGATTTGGCACATACATGAGGTGTATAGTTGATGATGTTGGTACATCTTGATGAGTCATAGTTGATGAGTAGTTGATACATGATTGGTACATACTTTGTACATGGTTGGAGGCACTTGTTAGTAGTATTGTTGACACATGGTTTATGGATGATGCAACATACTTGTATTGGTATATTATTAGAAGCACATATTGATCTTGGTGATGATTCTGAATTGTTGTGTTATGCTTGGTTGATGCACATATTTGAGAGTTGTGTTGGTGATTGATCTTGGTGAGAAGATATGATTTGGTTGATAAGATTGATGAGACAGGTTGTTGTGATAGGTTGTTTGGACAGGTTGTTGTGACATGTTATTTATATAGGTTTGGTGCATGGTTGATGAACATGTTCATGGTACAGGTTGGTGAATGTATGATGCACTTGTTTATGGTACAAGTTGATTACAGGTTGAGGTATAGGCTGGTGCATGGTTTATGCACTTGTTTATGGTATAGGTTGATTACAGTTTATTGGCACATGTTTACAATGGTATATGTCACATTGATAGTGTGACAGTGGTTCCATTATTCTACTTATATTTCAAGGTGGTTGGATGGGGAAAGGATAGGCGGTTGTATCCACCTTTCGGTTGTAGCCAGAGAACATAGGAGGTCATAGCCTCCTTTTGGTTGTAGTCACCTTCTGGTTGTATCCAGAGAACATAGGACGTCTGTTAGGGTCCTAACCTGCACATAGGTAGAACAATATATTCGGATGTAATAAAGGTCAATATTAATAAGGCCTTTCAATAAAATAGAATAAGGTAGATGTAAGAATACCTAATAGAAGCTTTCGCTTCTAGAAGGATCTTCCTCTAGATCAGAATACCTAATAGAAGCTTCTTCTTCTAGAAGGATATTTCTCTAGATGCTTCTTTTTAGTTTAAATAGGAGTCGAGGGTATGAAAACCCTAGCTTGGATATTATTGTAATAGAGCTCTGCTGAACTGGAGGTTGCCCCCTCGAAGAGGCTCGTGAACATTGCTTTCAGATTCAAAGTGTTATTTTTGTTGTTATTATTATATCATTTCATTGTTATTGTGGTGAATTTTCTAGTTATATTGTTGTTATTCTTCCATTGCTAGCATTTTATTTCTATTATGCATACATTTTATATCTGGTATATTACAAGTGGTATCAGAGCACTTTCCTTGGCAGAAAGTGTGGGTTAATTTTTTTTTCAGGGTAGAGACATATTCTGATGTCTTTAAGACACATAGATCTGTCGTTACGCGCATAAACCCACAGTTGAGGGATTCATACACACATGAAATAAAGTGGTACTTAAGTGCACATCTGTTGGCCACCTTTGTAACCCCTGTTGGAACCCCTTCGAGTGGTAGCGCATCAGACAACACCTGTGTACGAATCGACCTAGATTACCTGAAGCCCTCTTTAGATAAACCGATCGGCCTCTTGACTGCTATAGTGTCATCAAGAACAACGCTTGAGAAGCTACTCTCTAATACCTGGGTAATTGGGTAGTACAACTAAGGGTACGGTCTATCCTCCTTAGTTAGTGCCCTGAGATAATGGGCTGAGTACTAATGTTGGACCCTGCACGTATATCAGAGAGCTATAGTACAGGGAAAACCATTTTCTACAGAACCCTTTAATACCTAACCCTTGGGGGACAGAAACATAAACAAATTAAAACATACAAGATCTATTGCCATGCAACTGTGTTTGGGTTGCCAAGTAAATACACATTTATTTCTGGTTAAGAAATTGGGCATTTCCTCTCTGTAGTATTCTTCAGACCGGAGTACAACCCCGTAAAAAAAAAATTATGGAATTTTTTTCACCATTATTTCAGACCTATTCCATTGGATTCATCTCTTTGCCCCTTATCACATTCATCCATATCATTTTTTCGAAGAAAAAAAAATTACCCCGCCCGCCCCTTTTCAGTTCCCCCATCTCATGGTCCATACTCGTAGCCAAGACTTGGAAGCTCACTTCAACACCTTGCAATATGGTTTCATTGAGACCCAACAAGAAGTGAAACAACTCAGTGTCAATGTCAGCGCCATCAATACAACCATGCAGTCCTCAATGGGAGAAATAAAACAAGACCTCACCACCCAACTTGAATCAGTATTTTCACCACTCTGCACCAAACTGCATATCCCTACTGATAACCCTTCCTCTTCCTCACCCCCACATACTGAAGGTGACCATTCCTCTCATTCCCATACCTTGCAGAACCATCACTTTCAACGTTACCTACGCCTTCCACGGGTGGATGTGACCAAATTTGATGGCTCAGACCCCACTGGTTGGGTAACCCAAATGAAACATTAATTCTCTTTATATAGCATTACAGATGACTTGGCCAAACTCTGGTATGGTGTTCTCCATCTAGATCAAGAACGTTGGCAATGGTGGCAATGGAGAAAAAATTATCGTCAAGGGTATATTGCTTGGACACAATTTGTGGTAGAGATTTATGAACGCTTTGACATTGACACCAACCATTTGGGTCGTTTGACATAGCTGCAACAATTAGGAACAGTGGAAGAATTTATATCTTCCTTTGAGCGCCTGACTTTTAGAACAGAGAGCATGTCTGATGCCTTTTTTCGAGAGTGTTTTATCATGGACCTCAAGGATGAAATTCGGGCCCATGTCCTCATGGCTCGGCTTGAGAGTTGGGTGGAGTCTACCAAAAGAGATAAAGAAGCAAATCAGGTTGTATCTTCTCAAAACCGCAAACCCTCCTTCATCCCTTGCCCTAAACCAGTAAATCCCACTACTCCCTCTGCTCCACTAAATATCCAAAAATTGATCCGGGATAAAATGGTTGAACGCCAACTCAAAGGCCTTTCTTATAACTGTGATGAAAAATATTTCCCGGGCCACAAATGTAAAGAACAAAAGATTTTTATGGCCATTTCCGAGGAGATTTTGGAAGAAGATGAAGAAACTCCCTCTATGTCTGAATCACCTGAATCCACTGACATAACCCCTCCCTCATACCCTCCCGAAGTAGAACTAGTCATTTCCCTCAATGCTCTCACTGGCTTCTCCTCTCCCCAAACCCTCAAGCTAATCAGTTACATCAAGCATCAGAAGGTCATCATTCTGGTTGATAGTGGTAGCACCCATAATTTTTTTCATCGCCGCATTTCCCAAGAAACTCATTGCTACATCCATGTTGTCAATAATTTCCAAATCATGATTGCCAATGTTTGTTCCATGAAATGTGGAGGGCATTGTGAAAATGTGCGTCTCCAAATTGGTGAATACCACCTGAAATCCCATATGTTTGCTATCGACATGGGAGGTTGTGACATTGTGTTGGGTGCATACTGGCTAAGGACTTTGGGTCCCATTCTAATGGATTTTAAAGACTTAACCATGCAATTCGACTAGGAGGGCCACCGATATAAGTTCCAAGGCATCACCGCTAGTTCATATGAGATCATTAGTTCCCATCTCATGGAAAATCTGCTCAAAAAGGGTCATTCTAGTGTTATCGCCCAACGCCATGCCATACAAGCAATAGAGACACCCTTCGTACCGCAAGACCTCCAAGACATCCTTTCTAAATATGAATTGGTCTTTTCCACTCCCCAAGGCCTCCCTCCTTCCCGTGGTGTTCATGATCATTCCATTCCCCTTGTATCAGGAAGCCTTCCTCCCAATATCCATCTGTATCATCACCCCTTTTCCCCAAAAAATGAAATTGAGAAAATGGTCCAGGGACTCCTTAATGTAGGTGTTATCCACCCTAGTATGGGCCCCTATTCATATCTTGTGGTCATGGTCCTGAAGAAATAAGGTTCTTGGCGAATGTGTCCTGACTTCTGTGCCCTCAACAAACTTACCATCAAAGACAAATTCCCCATTCTTGTCATTGATGACCTCCTGGATGAAATTGAGTGGAACCCAATTCTTCACTAAACTGGATCTTCATTCGGGCTACCACCATATACGTATGAAAGAGGCAGATATTCCCAAGACTGCCTTTAGAACTCATGAGGGCCACTATGAGTTTTTGGTCATGCCCTTTGGCTTGTGTAATTCCCCCTCCACCTTCCAAAGCCTCATGAATCATGTCTTATGTCCTTTTCTCCACCATTTTTTCTTAGTTTTCTTTGATGATATCCTCACCTATAGCTAAACTTGGACATACCATATTTCTCATGTGGATCGATTTCTCCATATACTCTCTCAGCACCAACTTTTCCTGAAACAATGTAAATGTGCTTTTGGCACCTCAGAAGTAGAATACTTAGGTCATCTGGTTGGAAAAGATGGCATCAGGGTGGATCCTAAAAATATTGAAGCTATGCAAGACTGGCCTCACCTAAAGACTCTTAATATATTGCATGGATTTCTAGGCTTATCAGGGTATTATTGCAAGTTTGTTAAAAATTATGGGAAGATTGCAACACCTCTCACTGCTCTCCTAAAAAATAGCTCTTTCACTTGGACTCCAGTCACTGCTCAAGCTTTTCAAACCTTGAAGATGGCCATGTGCACCACTCCAATCCCCGCCCTTCCCAATTTCACAAATACCTTTGTGTTGGAATGTGATGCCTCAGGGAAAGGAATTGGTGTTGTCCTTATGCAAGATAGTCGACCTTTGGCCTTTACCAGCAAGAAACTATCTAAAAGAAATATGGGCAAATCCATCTATGAAAAATAAATGTTGGCTATTCTGCATGCCGTGGATCTATGGCATCCTTATCTATTGGAGAAAGAGTTCCAAATTAATACATACCATCAAAGCCTTAAGTATTTTCTAGAACAACGCATTTCCTCCCCATAACAACAAAAATGGGTGACTAAACTCTTTGGATATGACTATGAGATCATTTATAAGAAAGACAAAGACAATGTGGTTGAGGATGCACTTTCCTGAAAATATGAGATGAAGGATCCCTTTTTTCTCTTTCATTCATCGTACCAGATTGGCTCCAGGACATTCGCCAGGAATGGCTATAAGATCCCAAAAGTTTGCAGTTGATCCAACAATTGCAGTCCAATGCTCCAGCTTCCCCAGGGTACTCTTGGATCCATGAGGAACTTTGATACAAAGGTTGTTTGTATTTAGGTAAACAATCAAAGCTTAAATCCATGGTACTTTATGAGCTTCATGCTACACCCACAGCAGGGCACTCTGGGTTCATCAAAACCTATGACAGGGTCAAACGTTCCTTTTTCTGGGATGGTATGAAACAGGACATTCGTAATTTTGTAGCTGAATGTGATGTGTGTCAACACAACAAGGGAGAAACAGCCAAATCGTCGGGTGCACTACAACCACTCCTGATTTCACCTGCTATTTGGAAGGATATCTCTATGGATTTTATTACCGGCTTACCCAAATCGGGAAATAAATCTGTCATCATGGTGGTTGTTGATCGCCTTTCCAAGTATGCTAATTTCTTCACTATTCAACACCCATTTACAACATCCATGGTGTCTCAAATATTCATGGATCAGGTCTTCAAGCTTCATGGCATGTCGCACTCTATTGTTTCTGATTGAAACCCACCTTTCACAAGAAATTTTTGGCAAGAACTGTTCAAGATACAAAGAACATAATTGCATCTCAACACAACTTATCATCCCCAGATTGATGGGAAAATGGAAGTTGTCAACAAGTGTTTGGAAACATATTTGAGGTGTTTTGCCTCGGAAAAGCAAAGTCATTGGGATCAATGGTTACCCCTAGATGAATGGTGGTACTATACTTCATACCATACAACTACACACATGACTCCTTTTGAAGAGGTATGTGGACAGAAGCCACCTTTAGTTCTCTCATACTTATTGGGTGCCTCGAAGGTCCATATGGTTGACCTAACACTTATAGCTCAAGAGGCCATTCCCCATACCCTCAAAGATAATTTGGTCATGGCATAGAATAACATGAAGCAACAAGCAGATCAAGGTCTCTCTGAACGCCAATTTGCAGAAGGGGAACAAGTGTTTCTTCGACTGCAACCTTACAAGCAAACTTCCCTCAAGGCTGAGCATTGTTAGAAGCTAGGGCCCAAATTTTATGGTCCTTATACTGTGCTCAATCATGTGGGACAATTCACCTATTAGTTATCTTTGCCCAGCCATTCGAAGCTACACCCTATTTTTCATGTTTCATGCTTAAAGAAGGTGATTGGAGCTAAGTGCCAAATTCAAACCAACTTTCCAGAGTTAGCTGAAGAAGGATCCATTAGGCTACAACCAGAAGAAGTTTTGGACCAGCATGAGCATCGTCTATGTCAGAGAACCATCAAGGAAGTGATAGTCCAGTGGAAAGATACAACTCCAACAAACGCCACTTGGGAACTAGCTACCATTCTGCAGCAATTTCCTCATCTCAAGCCTTGAGGACAAGGTTGTTTTTAAGGGGGCGGACATGTTAGGGTCCTAACCCACAGATAGGTAGAAAATATATATTTGGATGTAATAAAGGTCAATATTAATAAGGCCTTTCAATAAAATAGAATAAGGTGGATGTAAAAAGACCTAATAGAATCTTCCTCTTCTAGAAGGATCTTCCTCTAGATGCTTCTTTTTAGTATAAATATGAGTCGAGGGTATGAGAACCCTAGATTAGATATTATTGTAATAGATCTCTTCTCAACTAGAGGTTTCCCCCCTCTAAGAGGTCCGTGAACATTTCTTTCAGATTCAAAGTGCTATTTCTATTGTTATTCTTATATCATTTCAGTGTTATTGTGGTGAATGTTCTGGTTATATTGTTGTTATTCTTCCATTACTAGCATTTTATTTATGTTCTGCATACATTTTATATCTGGTATATTACAAGGTCATAGCCTCCTTTTGGTTGTAGCCACCTTTCGGTTGTAGCTGGAGAACATAGGAGGTCGTAGCCTCCTTTTGGTTGTATCCAAAGAATTGGGGAGTTAGAGCTCCCCTCAGGTTGTAGCCTGAGAAACTAGGGGGTTGGAGCCTCCTTCTAGTTGCATCTAGAAAAAAAAGGAAGTTGGTGCTTCCAATGTATGTAATTATTAAAGACATATAATAAAAATATTTACGTGGTTTTCTCCTGCTTTGGGTTTCCACATAAAAACACTGGTGTACTGTGTATGTGTATGATTTCTCATTTGTTCATTGTTTATTTACTCTACAACTATTGTATGACAATGATACATTGATATAAAAATTGCATATTGTGGTTAAAAAGGATTGAATTTCTCTATTACTGATTCACCCCCCCTCTCAGTAATCCAACAATTGGTATCAGAGCCAGTCCCTTCAGGAAACAGTTTAACCATTGGAAGGATATCATGGATTATTATGAGAATGGAGTACCAATTTTTCAATGGTCAGAATGGTTTTAAGTTTGATATGCGGAGCATAAATATGAAAGTATTTTTACAAGAACAAGGACATTATATTTGGCTATCAGTTGTTACAAGATATGATAGTTCAAAAAGGGCAAAGACTAAAGCCAAGAAAGAATTGAGGAAGAATAACAAAATAACAATGGATTTCATCTGGGAAGGATTACCTAATCCGGTAAGAGAAAAGTTTGGTAAATGTTCATCGGCCAAAGAAATTTGGGATAAGTTACATAATGTATATTATTCACCCATCAAAAATCATAAAATTCCAAAGAAGATGTAGGTACAAAACAAGAAGAAATATGTTAATCATGTCAGATAGATTCAGAAGGGGAAGAGTATGAAGAAGGAAAAGTTGATTATAGAGAAAAATTGATCAGTGCAATTGAATATATAAATAAATAAAGAGAAGAAAATAAGTTATTCAAGAAATAATTGATGAAGAAAAATTAAAGTGTTCAAGGTTCTGAAAAATCTCAGCAGGTCATCAAGAATTTAAGAAACCAGCTAGAAGAGGCCAGAAGAATTGAAGAAACTCTAGAATATCAAAAGCAATGTTTAGAATCCAACATAAAAACACAAAAGAAAGAAGCAGAAAACAAAGAAAATATATAGACGAATCATCTCAAGGAAAGAACCAATGACTTAAACCAACTTGAGGAAGAGTTTGGTCAAGAAGAGAGAAGAATCAAAGAAGAAATGATTACATTGAAAATCCAACTTGAAGAAGCAAAAAGAACAAAAGAAGTCATGAAGTCTCAGATAATGAAGAAAGAAGAAGAGGTTGAGAATCTTGAAGAAGAAGTTTTCACACTAAGAGTCAAAGTCATCAAGCTCAACAAGAATGTTGAAGAGACAGAAACATCCATATCAGTTATAGAGAATGAAGAGAAACACTCAAGGTTGCTAGAAAAGAAGAATGAAGAAAATATAAAGAGTTATGCAGAAGTACTCAAAGAAAGAAATCATGGTCAACTAGAATCTTAGAAAACTATTGAAGATACATCTTCAAGAAGACCATTCATATTCAAGCCACAAAGAAGTTTCAATCATGATCATGATCAATCAAGGAAGAAATTCAGAAGGACTACACCACAAAGAAGATCATTCACTCCTAGGTATGCAAATTTATTTTATGGTCATTGTTTTTATTGTACTAATTTTGGACATAAGGTTGCAGATTGCAAAGATTATAAAAGAAATGTTCAAGCAAGAAGTGCATATGTGGCCCCACGTAACATTGAATGTTACAAATTTCATAACTATGGACACACAGCTAGTGATTGTAGAAGCATGATTGATACTTCCATGAAAGAGAACATTGATATCAGATATAAGAAATTATGGATAAGAAAACATGAAGAACATGTGAACAAGGACCAAGTCCCAGAGATGGAAAGATTGACAATAAAACGATATGAAGAAAATTCTAAAGAGAAAAAGAAATATGTCAGATATAGAAAGGTTTGGAAAATAACTGAAAGAAAAGAAGGACATGTAAATAAGGAATAGGTTCAAGAGATTGTACTTTCAAGCATTGTAGTGAAAGATGAATCCACAGACATAAAGAAAGAATTCAGAGCTCAGAGAGATGATGAATCTACCAATGAATATGATGATGAATCTATCAATGAAGATGATGATGAATACACATCATAGAATGAATTGTTATGGTCCATCTGGCTTCAAGACTCCCAGGTAATATGAATATTATACAGGGGGATTCTATGCAATAGTTGTGACAGAACAAAGAACCATCATTCGAGCAACTTGTAGAGTTTGAGAAGACAAATCTAGATCATTTAGTTAGTAGAAGTATAATTTGATGGATTAATCAAGACTTCATGATAGTATAGTGATAAATGGCTCAACATTATGGATAGTTGCACAATTTTATTCTTGGACAGTATGGATGAGAGCATGGATTCATATATTGGTTCAAAGAGTGGTTCAAAGAAAAAGGAACATTATCATAATGGATGATAATTACATAGGAAATGGCTCGAACAATGCTAATCGATTCCAAATTGACAGATATTTTTTGGACACATGCAATGCATACAATAGTTCACATTCAAAATAGAGTAATGCTCAGAAAAAATAATGAAAAACCTCCCTACGAACTATGGAAAGGAAGCACAGACGACAAACTCTACATCAAGGTAACTCAAGGTAGTATTTTATTAATTGAAATTTATGTTGACGATATTGTTTTTTGGAAGTACTAATGACAGGTTAAGCCAGAAATTTGCAAAGGATATGAAAAACGAATTTGAAATGTCATTACTTGGATAACTATCCTTCTTTCTGGGTCTTCAGATACATAAAAAAAACCAAGGAATTTTTATTTCTCAAACCAAGTATATAAGAGAAATGTTAAAGAGGTTCGGAATGGAAGATTGAAAACCAGTTACCACTCCTATGCAAACCAGTTGCATGTTGAGAAAAGATGTTGATTCAAAGTCTATAGAGAAGAGGAAATATAGGTCAATGATTGGTAGCTTACTATATGTGACAGCATCCAGACCATATGTAATGTAGGAAGTTGGACAGGTGGCATGGTTTCAAGCAGCACCAAAGAAATCACATGTATTAGCAATGAAGAGGATTTTAAGATATCTCAAAGGAATAGAAGAGTTTGGATTATGGTATCTAGAAGGAAAGGATCTATCACTTATTGCCTACACAGATGTAGATTGGGGAGGTTGCATTGATGACCAATGAAGCACCGGTGAAGCATCGTTCTACTTGGGTGAGTGTTTAGTATCTTGTCTAAGAAATAAACTATCATCAATATCCTTATATATAGCCGAGGCAGATTATATTGTAGAAACAACATGTTGTACATAAGTTCTATGGATGAAACAAACTTTGACAGATATACATGTTGAGTATGATGAGCCCATTCCAATATATTATGATAATACAAGCGCCATCAGTATCTCAAAGAACCCGGTGATGCATTCCAAGATGAATCACATTCCAATAAAGTATCACTTTCTACGGGAACAGGATGCAGAGAAGAAATTCTGAGTTGAATATGTCGGAACAAAAGAACAAGTAGAATACATATTTACAAAGCCACTTCCATGGGAAGCCCTTGAGTATCTTCGCCAAAGGCTAGGAGTAATTTCTAATCCAAAATGAATTCTTTTGAATTCTTACCTTATATGTCTTATATGTACACAAGGAAGCACCAAAAATAGGACAAAGGGGGAGAGATTTAGTAGATGCAAAGGTAAATTCTTGGAGAGAGAGCATAGAGGCATGTTACCAAGGGGAGCGATTTTCACAAGGGAAGGATGAGTGATATGACTTCAGAGTGATACCCTTTTTCAAAGGGGGAGATATTATTCATATGAAGGGAGAGAGAGTAATTAGAGGCTTATAAACAAGAAAGAAAAATAAAAGGCATGTAGACAGGGGGAGAATCCCCAAGGAGAGTTTAGTCAAAGGGAGCATCCCTAAAGGGAGATACCCTTTGCCATTGATGTCAAAGGGCGATATATAGAAACATTGATGAGGAGTATAAGAATGAATGTTATCATGACTAAGTGTTGCCATCAATGTTGGTGTTTCCATCAATGCCAAAGGGGGAGATTTTTAGAAAGTTGGATTAGGTTGATGGATTGTTGGTTGTCATTGATATCAACCATTTGAGAGTGATATTGCAGATTGATGTCAACCCTTGGAGAAAGTCTAGTAGCGAATTATGGTAGCACAAAGGTTTGGGTAATGGAACCAAGGTTGTTTCATGTATTATGGTATGCATTTTAATATATTTGAAGGTAATACTATTCTATATGGATAGTACATGTCATTCCATTTCCAGTGGTATGTGGAACGTCACATAACTTCTCACAGTTAGAGAGTTATGGCCATGAGAAGTTGGAGAACCCAAGTTTGGGTAATGGACCCAAGTTTGTTTGATGGATAATGGTATGAGTTTTGATATATTTGAAGGAAATAATATTCTATATGGATATTACATGTCATTCCATTTCCAGTGATATGTGGAACGTCACATAACTCCTCATGGTTAGAGAGTTATGACCATGTGAAGTTGGAGAACCCTCATGAGTCATCTAGAAGCCCCAAAAGCTCAAAGTAGTGAAAGTGGTTTAAGAGATTTTTAAAGGTAAATAATAAAGTGAAGTGATGAGTGTACTATAATTCAAAGTGAATACAAAATAAATTATTTAAATATTAAATTTAATGGAGAAATTACTAAGTTGACAAGTGGTTAGAAGTGGGTTAGCCCTAAAATAATGAAAGTGGTTTAAGATGGTTAGAAGGTAACCCCTTGAGGTAAAGTGAAGTGATGAGTGTACTATAAGTCAAAGTGGATACAAAATAAATTATTTGAATAATAAATTTAATGGATAAATTACTAAGTGGACAAGTGGTTAGAAGTTGGTTAACCCTAAAATAAGGAAAGTGGGTTAAGGTGGTTAAAAGGTAACCCCTTGAGGAAACTACATGAAAGTATAAATAAGAGGCAAGGCTCTCTCATTTTAATATAAGACTTGAGAATATTGAATATCTAAAGATGACTAAGGTAACCAAAGGATATCTAAGACGAATTCCAGAGAGAAGGTGAAGTAAAGAAGGACAAAATTCAAGGGAGGATAAATTATTTTGATGATGCTTTCTAAGGTATGTTATTTACAGGTCATCTCACCATTTTCGCAATAAATTTGTTTCTAGAATGATTCAGACCGTGAAATTGATAGGGCATTGAGAAAAAATATCCAAGTAGATTTGGTACTAATTTCATCTTGTGGTTCATTTTATTTTTGGGGTTACACTCCATGGAAAATAAGGTTTGTGGCTAGTCCTGAAACTACTCTAAAACAAGTGTTTCGGGTAACAACGTCATACCTTCTTCATAACAGATCCAAATTAAGTAAGACACAAAGTATTGGTTAGAGTACAATTTTTAGTATTCTTTGTAAAATTTTCAGATCCATACAACAAATATTCCGTGCGGGGCATGCTCTACAAGTTCGCTCTCTAGAATAAGGCAGAATTCAACAAACTATGTCATTTTTTCTATAACTCCTTTTCTGAGAGATTCTAAGTAGTGACACCTGGAGGAATTACATAAAACACACTAAGGAACATTGTGTACTATTTTCATATATTTATTCATTACAGGTACATATTTATTATTATTTAAAGTTAGGGTTGTTGACTAATCCAAAACTAGTCATGTGAGACTAAAGTAAAGTTTGATGACAATGCTAGTCTCTTGTTGTTAAAGTTAAGGAAGGTTTGCAGGTATGTGATCATATACACCAGGTATATTACAAAGTTAAAAATCATATTTGGATGATGAAATTGATGAGGGATTTTGGTTAAGGTACATGTTGGGTACATGGTTGAGACAAGTAGTTGATGAGTTGGCACATACATGAGGTGTATAGTTGATGATGTTGGTACATCTTGATGAGTATTTGATACTTGTTTGGTACATACTTTGTACATGGTTGGAGGCACTTGTTAGTAGTATTGTTGACACATGGTTTATGGATGGTGTAGCATACTTGTATTGGTATATTATTAGAAGCACATAATGATCTTGGTGATTATTATGAGTTACTGTGTTATGCTTGGTTGATGCACATCTTTGAGAGTTGTGTTGGTGATTGATATTGGTGAGTAGATTTGATTTGGTTGATAAGATTGATCAGACAGGTTGTTTGGAAAAGTTTTTGTGATAGGTTATTTTTACAAGTTTGGTACATGGTTGATGCACTTATTCATGGTACAGGTTTGGTACATGGTTGATGCACTTATTCATGGTACAGGTTTGGTACAGGTTGGTGCATGGTTGATGCACTTGTTTATGGTACATGTTGATTAGAGGTTTAGGTATAGGTTAGTGTATGGTTGATGGACATTTTTATGGTACATGTTGATTATAGGTTGATTGGTACAGGTTTACAATAGTATATCTCATAGTGATAGTGTGAAAATGGTTCCATCATTCTACTTATATTTCAGGGCGGTTGGACGGGGCAAGGAAAAGTGGTTGTAGAAACATTCCGGTTGTATCCAGAGAACATAGGAGGTCGTAGCTTCCTTCTAGTTTTAGCCAGAGAATTGGGGAGTTGGAGCTTCCCTCAGGTTGTATCCTAAGAAACTAGGGGGTTGGAGTCGCCTTCTAGTTGCAGCTGTAAAACAAAGGAAGTTGGTGCTTCCAATGAATGGAATTATTAAAGACATATAAGAAAAAACATTATGTGGTTTTCTCCGGCTTTGGGTTTCCACTTAAAAAAACTGGTGTACTATGTATGTGTATGATTTCTCATTTGTTCATTGTTTATTTACTTTGCAACTATTGGATGATAATGATACATTGATATAACACTTGCATATTGTGGTTAAAAAGGATTGAATTTATCTATTACTGATTCATCCCCCTCTCAGTAATCCAACAACTCCAATTTGTATGTCATAGTACCAATATTTTGCAACTCCTTATAAGGGCCATAGTACTTTGGTGATAATTTATTGTCCTTCTTATCTTGCTTGAGGGAAATCTGTTTGTATGGTTGTAGTCTTAAAAATACCCAATCCCCTACTTCAAAAATTCTTTCACTACGATGTTGATCTGCTTGTTGTTTCATGCGATTATGTGCCATGGTCAAGTTTTCCTTTAAGAGTTGGAGAAATTCTTGTTGATTCTCGATGTAATATTCCATTGCTTGAACCTTATATTTTTCTTGTAGAAGAAGTTATGGAAGCTACGTGATATCAATAGAGTTCCATAAATAATGTCATTTTTTTTGTAGTATGAAAGGAAGTGTTATACCACCATTCTTCCAAGGGTAACCACTTGAACCATTCTATTTGTTTATCATAGACAAAGAAATGAAGGTATCCTTCCAGAAATTTGTTCACTATCTCATTTTGTCCATCATATTGAGGATGATAAGATCAACTATGAGCCAATAGAGTATTGAAACAAGAAAATAATTATGTCCAAAAATGTCTAGTGAAGATGGGATCTCTATCACTTACAATAATATTTGGGCTTCCATGTAGCTTTTGAACTATCTCCATGAATGTAGTGGAAAATTGTTGGCACAAGGGAAGACCCAGGGTTAAACTCTACAACAACGCACCAACAAAACCCTAACTATCATCCTTTTCGGCAACACTTGTGAAGCAGATGAAGTCTCACGTGAGGTAGAGGCAGGGGTGGTTGCAAGACTCTAGTGTCTGCAACCTTAGCTAGGACACAAATCTGTGATTCTAATCACTTAATAGAGCACTCAACAGTTATATTTATCAATATTCAATTCTTAGTTACATCACAGTTAAACCCTAATTACAGTACAACACAATATTCAACCAGATCTAGCATCTAACAACACTTAGCATGACGAAATAGATCATTTCTTAACAGATTCGACACTAAGCACATGTATATAAGTCATATATAACATTCATGCATATTATTAAGCACTAAGCATCGAAAAAACATTCATCTATATTAAAGAACTAAGAAAATTATCATATAAGCACATCAACACATTGCACAAAGAAGAGAAACACAACATGTACGTGGTTCACCCCCAACCTAGGGTTACATCCACCAACTCTTTGTCTTCTTTATTATCTTCTTCAATAGGTTACATGCATAGAGCCTCAAAAAACCTACTCCGTAGAGGACAAGAGATCTACGCAGCTCGCTAGATCCTCCTTCCCTGAGTCGATCTAAGCACACAACCTTCTACAGTCTCTTACAACGACTTGCACTTAGCTTTGCAAGTCTCACATAGTATGCACCAAAGAACTTACAACTCTTGATCACACAGATCCAACTCTAGCACTCAACCATTCATTGTGTTCACTACATTTCCTTAGCATATATTTATACATACAAAATAGGACTAAGCATGGGTGAACCCATGGGCCGACATTCTTATACCCATTACATAATCCCAAATCCCAAAAAAGGCCCTAAAAGGGGCCAAGATCTCATGATCTCTACTTCATCTTGTGATCTTCCTTTGAAAGCTTTTCGAAGTCCCAAAATTATGTCAAACATGAGAAAGAATCCTCAAAACTTGGTCAAGGGCCAACAGGCCCCCAACACTCACCTGTGACTCATCCCGAGTCACTCTGATCTGACTAGTCTTTATTAAAAAGCCTCGATCTTGGCTCAAGATGCTTAGACTTGTTGTTGTGCTATGACCTCCTATTCAATGAACTCTTGTATGAGTGCTTCATTGACAGGTCTATCGAGGTTTTTTTCAAATACAATGACAACTTGCTCCAGTTCTGCTCCTCATCCTTGGATTTTTTTGAACAGTTGGTAATTCTCATCCTATACAGGTTGGAGGATCTGAGTTACTTCCATAACTCTGCTTTGAATAGTATGGACCTGCTACTTGGCAGTGCTATACTCTTGGGATCGCTTCATTCTTTCCACAACTGACAGGGTCTTCAACTACGCCCGTATTTTCTATGCTTGATACTTCACTTCCTAGAGTTGTGACTCTAGTTCCTTCAATTCTGGATCCTCAGTGAGTTATTCATACATTTGGACACTATGATCACTCAGTTTATTGCATTCCAGGGAAAGGAATTTTATTCTTTCAACTACACTTTGAGAAGTTACTTCACTTTGGTCCCTTACATCCTGCAAGGTGTCAGGTACAGTGCAGAGCTCTAAATATGTTATTCGTTGTTGTAGCTGTTGGACAGCTTATGCAAGTTTCTTTACATGATGTGTGACTTGTCTTCAGCCTATAGCTCTAATCCTGTCACAGAGTGTAGGTCTTTGTTTACTGCTTCTTTTACTTTGAGTTTCTCTGTGAGCAACTGTTCTTTCTCTTGCTGCATATGTGCTTTCTCCGCTTCAAACTTGGCCTGGAAAGAAACCTTCTCTTGTTCTAAAATTTTGCGTTGTTCTACAATGTCACCTTGTACTTGCTTCAAGGTCTGGGTAGCTTGTTCTACTTTTTCTTGTGTGTAATGAAGATGAGCTTCGACCGCATCAGCTAATCGACAGAGTTGGGCTAGCTCATTCCCCAACTCTGGTTCTCTTGATGATAGGGGCGCAGTGGACACTGTACGACTAGAGTGAAAGGCCTATTGTACCCCTTGGAACTCGACCTTAAGTTTTTCATACATTTCCTCCTGCTTGGGTTCTTGTTTCTCCATGATTTCCAGCAAAGTGTCATTTAGAGCTACTATGATGAAGTCAAAGTCATCGATAGTAAGTATGGTTTTCATCTTGGTCACGGTGGCTCTCAATTTCTTGGGGGAATAAGGTTTTGGGGAAGAAACCTTCCTCTTCCTCAGGGGGTTGGTCTCATCTCTCGGCAGTGTTACTTCACCTTGCTTCTATTCAACTCCTGTTCCATTTGTGTCTTCCTCCTCAGCCCCTTGGTCAGGTGATACTGAAGAAGTATTTTCATAGGTGTTGCTTAGGTCTTGTACCTCTTCAGTATTCTTTGTTTTTCTGGGTCCAAGTGTATCATGCACAGTTTTAGGGTTGTTAGGGTCAAACATCTCTGCAGGGCCCGCTGGAATAAGGAATTATGATGACCAATCCTTAGTGATCTCCTTAATATCCTCTTCCGCGAGCTTGTAATACGACTGCAACTACTCCTTATGTTCATCGACTCACGCTGTAAGGTAGATGAAGTGCCGATCTACGCAAAACTTCATCAGAGGTTGGAATATTTGTAAGGTGTTCAGAGTCATGAGAGGTTCTTATTCTATGGATCTCTTTAGTTGAAGGTAGTAGGTATGAAAAACAATGTTCGACTGCCACTGTTTGTTCATATCACTCGAGTACTAAAGGGTAGTGAACTTCGCAGCAAGCGGCTCGAATGGTTCAATATCTAGGAAGGTCACACCTTCTGACATTTTCCAGGAAACAAAGGTGATAAGGATTAGGAGCCAACTGAAGTGGAACTCGTAGCCCTAATCTTGTGCTTCGCGGTAGTCTAGCTCCAACTGATTCACTAGGTAGTTCGCCTAGCTCATTTGTAAACCTTCTATGCACTTTCCCGCGAGGTCAACAACAAATCCTATGACCTACGTAGGTTTGTTCTTCCTTACTATCTTTCCTATAATTAAATTACAGGCGAGGCACACTGCACCATTCTAGATGGAGGCTACTTTGTAGCCTCGTGTTCCCTTTTCGACATCGCCATATGTATCCTTGATTTTATATGCTAGTGCATGATCTGTGGATTTTCCTGGATACAACTCCTATGGATAGGGTCCTCCATACTCAATCTTGTGATCCTATGGATCAACATTTGGTTGACTATGATATGGAGGTCTAGCCATAAGTAGCCTCCATGGTAACATGAAAGTAATAACTTGACACATGCATTCACTTCCTGGTGCGTTCCGAAGTGTGGTATATTCATGAAATTTAACAGAGTGGACTGCTTGAGGTTCATCGTCCATGGTTGAGGGATTATCTTTGAGTTCTTCCCCTTTGTCTTGGTCAAGTATTTAAACGGGGAAATCATACTATAGTTTTTTTGATCTATGAGGTTGAAGTCACTGAACTTCAACACTGCAATCTTATTATGTTGTGCTCGAACTACGTGTATCCCCTTCAGGAGGTACCCAATAACCATGGCGTACTTGAATTCTCATGGAACACTATCTCAACTCACTGCCTCGGCCAGAGGTGGGATGTAATCCGACAATATGGACGGGATCAGCTTCGCATTTGCTAGGTTGTCTCTGTGTTTGGTTCTCTTTTCTGCTGATGGTAGGGATGATCCGACTCCATGAGAAGTCGACAGATAGGCTTTCATTACTCTCATTGATGATGCTTGAATACTTGAAGACATCTCTCTTTCAGACATTACTCTTTCATTCATTAGGTCAATAAGAACTTCTTCGACAATTTTCTCTGTAGCGCTGAGCTCGTCTGACATGCAAGCTCGTGGTTGAATGTATTGTGTTCGAAGAGTAAATATTAAATGCAACAGGATATATGGCACTAGCGTGGGGATCACTCTGTGAAATCAACTATGCTGCGAGCTCTAATAGTCATGATTGCCAAAAGTGTTCTCGTTGCGTGGAACGATGGGATAAATAGATAACTCGGCAACGAATCTCTTGCAATGGGAGAGAAGCCTTCATTAACTCAGTTCTATCCATTGTGGCATGGTCCCAATGGTCTGGTGGCTAAATTTCTGACCATAAATTCCTTTCTACCCATTCAGGTCGTCGGTCGAACGATTATACTCTCTTTAATGACTATATTTCTTCACCATGGCGAAGTGCCTTGTGACGCTATTCTGATATTCCAACGAAGCTCCATATTTGCAAATCTTCCTTCTGCGAAGTTCCCTTGGGGACCTTCTATAAATTTTCAAACTTAGCTCTCTTCTTACTTAGTTTTATAGCCTTCTTTCCAGTGAGATTCATCTCGAAATTCCTTTTTCCATTCTGATTCTTATCTTCTTTTGGCAGAGTAACTTCGCGTTGTTGAGGTTCCTTCCTAGAAATCAAGGGTAATACTTCATCTGTACCTGGAATAGGTACTTTGGTCTTATGTGGGTCTTACAATATTCTTTCAACTTCGACATCCAAATCTCTGGTTTGAAATAGCTTCGCCTGGTTCTCATGTTCTTCAATCAAGTGTGCAATCCTCCTAGTCATGACATATTTTAACTCTTGCTTCTTCTGCTCTAGGATTTCCTCTTCTTTTATTCTGGCTTGATCTCCTTCAATCCAAGGTTTTCCTACTAACATAGAAAATGGAGCGCTATTCTCAATAAATTTAACAACTTCAAATTCTTCCTCTATCGAAGTTCCATGAGTACTCATAGATATCCTGGTAAGTCTTCCACATAGGGTTATCAACTTTCCTATGAATAATCCTATTCCTCCCAATGAAGGAATCATAGCAGGCTTTCCTAGAATTTTCCAAGTTCTTTCGGTCATGATATTCACTTGTGTTTCCTCATCTATAACACAGTGAATGTTGAAGTCTCCTATTCTTTCTTCAACACATTCTTTCTCTTTGAAGATATCTGATAAGATGATATGTCAGTGGTCATTCAGGATTTCTTTCATCTGTAGTAATACTTTCTCTGATTCTTTCTGGGGTTTTGTCATAATCTCAGTTTCTAGATCTGCCTTAGGGTTTTCTTGGTTCATATTCATCCTTTCAACCTTAGAAATCATTCTAAGGAAATTCAATACTTCATGGTCTAGAGCTTTGCAATAGAGGCAACTAGGTCTCTTTCCAGGGAATTCCTTAGCCAAATGTCTCGGTCTTCTGCAACTGTAACAAAGGGTTAATCCTCTCTTTCTCTTAAATGATCCCTAGCCTTTCCTGTACTATGCACTAGGATCATGGTAGCTAACCTGCAAAAAATTCTTTCTAGGATCCTTCATCCATTTGTTAGTCCAAACATTCTCTCTATGCATAGTTATGCCATATCTTTCACTATTCTTATCAAATATACTCATATCAAATCTTCTTTCTTCTATCAATTCCCTAGTTTTCAAGCTAGTATAAATCTTATCAAACATACCTAGATCCATACTTTAGAAACAAAAAATTCCACTAATATTATCTTCAGCAGAGCACCAAGCTTCCAGATCTTAAAACTTTTCACTATTCTTACCTTTATTAGAGCACAAAGCATTCATATATTACCTCTTTTCTTCAGATCATACTTCTTTCTTTAGCACAAAGATTCACAAATCAAGTAGAATACTATGCACTGGAGCGACATATCTATGCATAGGTATTTCACAATTTCAAGTCAGGTCTTTGCACAAATCTTCTTTTTCCTCAGTTCCTAGCAATCACAGTTTCAAGTCCTAGCAATGGAACCATTTGTTGGCATAGGGGAAGAACCAGGGTTCAACGCTACAACACCACACCAACAAAACCCTAACTATTGGCCCTTTCGGTAACACCTGTGAAGTAGATGAAGTCTCACCCAATGTAGAGGCAGGGGTGGTTGCAGGACTCCAGTGTCTACAACCTTAGCTGGGACACAGATCTGTGATTCTAATCACTTAACAAAGAACTCAACAGTTATATTTATCAATATTCAGTTCTTAGTTACATCGCAGTTAAACCCTAATTATAGTACAACGACGTATTCAACTAGATCTAGCATCTAACAACACTTATCATGATGAAACATATCAATTCTTAACAAATTTAGCACTAAGCACATGTATATAAATCAGATCTAACATCCATCCATATTATTAAGAACTAAGCATTGACAGATCATTCATCTATATTAAACCACTAAGCACATTATCATATAATCACATCAACACATTGCACAAAGGAGAGAAACATAGCATGTACATGGTTCATCCCCACCCTGGGGCTATGTCCATCAACTCTTTATCTTCTTTATTATCTTCTTCAATAGGTTACATGCACAGAGCCTCAAAGACCCTACTCCGCAGAGGACACGAGATCTGCGCAGCTCGCTATATCCTCTTTCCCTGAGTTGATCTAAGCACACAACCTTCTACATTCTCTTACAATGACTTGCACTTAGCTCTGCAAGTCTCACATAGTATGCACAAAATCACTTACAACTCTTGATCACACAGATCCAAATCTACCACTCAGCCATTCGTCATTTTCACTACATCACCTTAGCATCTATTTATACATACAAAATATGCCTAAGCATGGGTGAACCCATGCGTCGACATTCCAATACCCGTTACATAATCCCAAATCCCAAAAAGGGCCCTAAAAGCGGCCGATATCTCATCATCTCCACTTCATCTTGCGCCCCACCTTCGACAACCTGTCAAAGTCCCAAAATTAGGTCAAACATGACCAATAATCCTCAAAAATTGGTCAAGGGCCAACACAAATGTATTGGATTTGAAAGGATGAGAGAGTGAAAACAACTGTGTGTACTTTGTCAGTCTATCAACAATCACCATGATGACACTCTTTCCTCCATACTTTAGTAAACTTGTGATGGAATCCATGGAAACCTCCTCCTAGAACTGAATTGGGATGGATATTTGTTATAAAAGACCCGAGGTCTTAATTTTTTCCACCTTATTTTGTTGAAAACCAAACATTTTTTCGCAAATATTTGAACATCAGTTTTAAGGCCATCACAAACAAATTCCTTCTTGACCCTATGGTAGGTTTTCAAAAATCCTGAGTTCCCTCCTACCAGAGAGGTGTGCAATTCCAAGAGTACCTTTTGTTTGAGTTGGGATTTCTTACATAAATATAAGCAATTTTTGTACCACAATGAATCATTTTTCCATGTAAATGTATCTGATGCATTGGAATCTTTCTACAACCTTTGAATGAGAGTCCATAAGTTTTCATCATTCTTGTTGGATCACTGAGAGGGGGAGTGAATCCGTAATAGAGAAATAATCCTTTTTAACCACAAAATTCAATTTGTTATATCAATGAGGCATTATCATCCAATAGTTGCAGAGT
The DNA here is from genome assembly GCA_000966675.3 of Picea glauca. Lineage (NCBI taxonomy): Eukaryota > Viridiplantae > Streptophyta > Pinopsida > Pinales > Pinaceae > Picea > Picea glauca. The sequence continues at coordinate 841,802 of JZKD02S1124602.1, read as the reverse complement.
AAATAAACAATGAACAAATGAGAAATCATACACATACACAGTAAACCAATGTTTTTATGGGGAAACCCAAAGCGGGAGAAAACCACAGAACACTTGTTCTTATATGTCTTTAAGAATTACATTCATTGGAAGAACCAACTTCCTTTTTTTTCCAGCTGCAACTGGAAGGAGGATTCAACCCCCTAGTTTCTCAGGATACAACCTGAAGGAAGCTTCGACTCCCCAATTCTCTGGATACAACTAGAAGGAGGCTACAACCACCTAGTTTCTTAGGCTACAACTTGAGGGAAGCTCCAAATCCCAAATTCTCTAGCTAAAACTAGAACGAGGCTACAACCCCCTATGTTCTCCAGCTATAACTGGAAGGTCGCTACAACGACCTATCCTTTCCCCGTCCAACTGCCCTGATATAGAAGTAGAATGATGGAACCACTATCACACTACCATTGTGAGATATACTGTTGTAAACCTGTACCAATCAACCTATAATCAATTTGTAACAACTTGTACCAATAACATGTGCCAACATGTACAATACATCAACTTGTACCATAAAGAAATGCATCAACCATGCATCAAACCTATACAAATAAATTATCATAATAACCTGACCAAACAACCTATAATCAACCTGTACCATAAACAAGTGCTTCAACCTATACCTCAAACTGTACCATCAACCATGCACCAAATATGTACCAATCATGCATCTAATACACATAAACTATGACTCATCAAGATGTACCAACATCATCAACTATACAACACATGTATGTGTCAAATTATCAACTACTTGTCTCAACCATGTACCCAACATGTATCTCAACCAAAATCCCACATCAATATCATCATCCAAATCTAATTTGTAACTCTGTAATAGACATGGTGTATATGATCACATACCTACAAACCTTCCTTAACGTTAACAACAAGAGAGTAGCATTTTCATCAAACTTTACTTTAGTCTCACATGACTAATTTTGGATTAGTCAACAACCCTAAATTGAAATAATCAGAACTATATACCTTGTTACGAGGAAAATCTCTCTATGGCTAGGGGTAAACAACAACAGATGGAAATGACTGTAGAAATCAAATCTATTCTCAAGTATGCTATATAAACAAATATGCTAGAAAGACAAGATAAAAGGCCTACCTCGTCCAAACATTCAATGAAGTCCACCATTGAGCACTTGACCCAAAGAAATATACCTGCAACTAGTCCTCAACAACCAAGCAAAGAAAGCATATGGTGATAATATATGATTTTATCACATTCAATAGCATAATCCATTAATATACATAGCAAATACTCCCATGGAATAATAATTCAAATATTTGCAAGATATCAATTGGACGGGAAAAGAGTATTTCTATTAATATATGATCAACAGAAGTGAAAAAGTTATAGAATTTTGTGTTGTCACGGTTTAGAATCGAGAAACTAATTTCCTTCCAACTGGGCCTCCACCACTTCAATCCTCCACCAAAGGAAAGCTCATAGAAGAGAGACAATGAAGTTCTCAATCAACAAGGAAAGAGCTTGGGGGATGAACACTGTGTTCAGACTTAAAGGACAAAGGGATGCAAACTCAATATGAAGTGAATAATTTCTCCAGAGTAACTTTTCTCTCAAAGTTGAATTCTTTCTCCTCTTTTCCATAGCTCGGAATTGGCCCATTTATAGCCTTGAAATGGAACTAAAGGGCCGATTCGGAACATTTCCAGTATATGGAAGGGCAAAGATCATTGATCTCCTATCGTGACATGGAAACCTGACACCATTTTTAATTTTTGGGCACAAATCCTGATGTACATGGGTTGTAGTGGTGCAACCTGCGTATACACATGTTGTATAGTAGGAAATGCGCGTATATGTGGAAAAAATGTATTTTTAGCTCCAAGATTTCCAAAAGGGGATGAAAAGTATTCATAGGGAAATGGAAAAAGGCCCTATGTGCAATATTACATAGGGTGAGGCAAATCTTGCTATAACAGATGCCCCCTAATGTGTGAGGTCATAAGAGTATTTGTGATGGCCAAAATACATCATAAAAACCCATAAGTGGAGTGATGGGGAACCAACTGGAAGAACTAGTTTCTCATTACATTTTGTATTGAATTTGCATACATGGATGCCAATTTGAATTACACTACAGATCCAAGTGAAAATATACCAAACAACTATTTGTGGCCATGAATAGGAAAACACAAATGTGGTTACATGCTAAAGGTTTTCATAGTCATGAACAATGACCAGTAGAACCATTCTCAAAATCAATCTGATGATATCTATATACCATGGAGTACAATTTGATCTCCCATGATCACTGAATTCATATAGGTACTGGTCCAATGAAAAGGAAGAAACAACTCAGGAAATTTGTGACCACATACTGATGTCTTCAGGTCTTCTATGCAATCCACCAAAGGTGCAATTCTACATCATGTGAATAAAGGAGTTGAGGTCGAACACAATGATACATCGTTTGATTACCGGTCATTCAGGTATACCGTTAAAAAATGTGAGACAACCTACTGATAATGAAATTAGGTATCAAGGCATCGCGTACATTCTTATAAGTGTGAATAAAGGATTCAGGGTCGAACACTTGAAGAATCCATCGATCAAGAGACATTGATATATTCCCAAATGTTGATGGCGAGAGAACCTGCCACTAATGACTACAAGCCTCAAGGTACTCATAGGACTCTAGGTCTCGTTTCCTGAATAGATGAACTGAATTCAATGGAAGGAGACCCACTGAAAGGAGAGAATTAAGGCATCTCTTGTTATTCAACACGAGTTATAAAGAAGGATATTCATGATTCGGAGGAAATCAGATGAAGAACATGTTCACGAACCAACGACCTTGTGCATATTTCGCGTGTGCCAAGTGCAAGCAGTACACAAAAAATACCCTATGAATAACAACCAATGAAGAAAACTACTAACAAAGGTGAGGAAACCACCAGTAAGGCTAATGGAATGCAAGACATTGCACGAATCCCAATGTGTGAATAGATGTCTTGTTGTCGGACACAAGGGAAACCACCCAGTCAATGACCAATGATGAAATGTCGACTATTGGGTTCAAGGTTACCTACCAATGATGAAAGTAGGACCAGGGTGCGTGATAGGACTACAACATCATGTGATTCTGAGACAGATTGAGGGTATGGCCGACATGAAAATTCAAGAGTTCTAATAAATCACCGACATAGGTTGATAGACTTCCTTTGAACAAGAGCATGAGACATATGGAAGAATCTGACAGGATAGACTCAATGATGAAACCATGAGATACAGGAGGCATCAATGAAATTCTCCATAGGGACTGGAAGAGTAACCAGTCGGTGGAGAAAACTCTCTATAATGAGCTCAGCTTCCTAATACCATGATAAACCCAAAATTATGATGACAAATGGAATCAATAAATTTGTGTTATGTTCAAAGGTGACACAACTGCTACAAATATAAGATAATACTCCCTTCCCGCCTGCAGTTTTTTTTTCTCATAGTCAAATGAATGCTATGATACAGTGGAGGAAACGGGTGTCGCAACTAAGCAAAACTAGTTCCAAAAGTGGAACATACTTATGCTCAATGCAAGGAGGTGCATGAAGGAGATGGACACTTGGGGGAATGTTCCCTCCTGGGTATAGGGTGTCAAATTGCGAAGGATATAAATGAGGCTCTGCTTGGTTGAGGATGAAAAAATGTTGAGGAAAATGGATTATAACGCAAAGAGAGAACCAACTATAGGCTCAATACTGTAAGAAAGGCCATGAGATGCAATCACAACTTAACGCTAAAAAATTTCCTTTTACATGATCTTATTCTCCTTGGTGTGAAAAAAGGGATAAACTTGTACCAAATAGACGTCTTTTCAAATCCAATTTACGAGTGTGAAAGAGACAATTTTACTCGACAATCTTTTCACTTTTTGAAAACAAGTCGGAAAAGATATTAAATAATACTCACAACCTTTCAATTCCAATTTAATGAGTGTGAAAGGGAAAAATTAACTCGACAATATTTTCTCTTTTTAGACGAGTCGAAAAAAAGCTTAAATTAGACTCACCTGGGATATTTTAGGTGGCAAGTCACGGGGGAGGACAAGGCTCCCATGCTGGGCTTCCATGGAATGTCAGTATCTTATGAATAACCAACATAATCTTTGGAAAACCTGAAGTTGTCCAAGTCGAGGAGGATAAAGCACTGGCAGAAGTTATCTTCTCCATGATATATCAGATAATGTCTCTTACTGGGAAGGATACAGGCGAGGGTATTAGATACCCCACAAGACTATCCCAATCGAAGGGAAATTATCTGGGACTTGAAGGGAGAGTACTTGAGGAGAGTAAATTTCTCTCTTGTTTAGAAGGAGGGCTATAAGGAATGCTAACAACATGGTTGAAGGATGCATCACCCTCTAAAAGGAGAGTTGGATTGACCAGAGATTTCACTGGTACGAACACTTCTTCAATTCTAGGTTGAAAAGGATGCATGATAACAGGGATAGGGGACACATCACCCTCAACAATGGGGGTATGGTCAGGAGAGGATTACAGGGGCATGACTTCCATGTCAATGAAAGGAGAAACAAGATGTGGGGAAACCATGAATGCCTCAGAACCTAAAGGGCCCTCAAGTGAAAACCATGCTTCTCGTATCCCAGCAATAGCCAGACACAAACGAGTAAGGTGATATCCTTCAGAAGAATTGCAAAAGAATTTAGGATTACATATAAGACATATGGGCTTCTCAATTTCCCCAAATTCATTCACAATGGCTGGTGACATGCTCTTAGTGTGATTGGCACAGGCTAGAGAGTCATCTCCCACATGATGTATAGAGGTTGGAGATGTGACATTGATATGACTTGTGGCGACTAGAATGATACCCCCATCATGACTAGCAATGGCTGGTTGTAGGTCTTAAACATGAATTGCAGAGGTCATCGACCCATCTCCAACATGTCTGGAAGAGGTTGGTGATGGAGCTCGAGTCTGACTGGTAGTGATTGGACTAGCGGTGGTTTGTGGCATTTGATACCAAGGTCCAGGGAAATATTGGCTTTGAAACATTACATGCCAGGAAGGGTCCTAGTTTACCCCCTGTCCCTGTCTGGAAAAGTAGTATCCTCCACCTAACTGATCTAAGGAGGTCTGTATGAGAATCATCACTGAAGTCTTTGAAGAGACAGAGGTATGATAAGGATTATTCAAGTGAGGATATATGTTTTCCCCATGTGAAGGGGTTCCGTGAAGAGGGTAGCCCGAACTGTAAAATTAGTTCTCCCCGTATGAGAGACTCGGGGATATTGGAGTCGCCATGGGAAAAAATTTCAAAGGAACCGACGTGGCGGATGAAGGATACACAGATGGGGTGTAATAAGTAGAATAAGCAACCATTTGACCATTGGCTCCTGAAAGAGCATATCTAGCACTGGATCTATAAGATGGGAGGTTCCAACCTCCCACAGTGAGATTTGTTTGAGGGACATGACTCATATCAAATGAAGATGTAGGCAGCGGGGCCATGGTGCCCCCAGATCCAATGCTAGGATTCATATAAGTGGGTCAGGGAGAGGATGGAAAGGGTGAAGTCATATCAACAGGAAAATGGTTAGAGACCCAAGGCATGGACTCAACGTCATAATTTTGCGTACCATTATGAAAAGCGGACGAATTCGTCCCCATGAAATGAGTGAACACCATGGGGGAGGTAGCGATAAATGAGGGATCCAAAGGAACTCCACTATCCATGATAATGAAAATTTAGTATAAAATCCTAAGGCCAACTAGTGATCAAAGAGCACACCAAAATTAATCAAACGACCAATATGCACACAAATGGGGGAAAGTGGTTGAAAGGGGCCTCCCTCCCTAAAGAAGGTATGTCTCACCCAAGAGGGGCCTGAGACTCCCTGCTAAAGATCAGAGGTACAAAAATCAGTTATAAGGGCCCTCATGGGCTTAACAACCAGTCGTTCAGATCCCCCCAAAGAGGTAATCCTCCATAAAGGTTGCGTGTTGTCTGACCCTTATCTAACCTAGGGTACCTGCAGAATAACCCCTGCAAGTAACATATGAAGCACCTAAGTCAAGCAACTAAGAAACCAATGTATAACCGATGCACAAGCGAGTAGTCATAAGCCAGGTCTGCCGTATGGGAAAGGAAGCGAATCTCGAAACCTTGAAAGTATCACCTCTCATAGAGGTAAGGCCACTAGAAATATTCCCAGATACAAATACATCCCCAAAAATATCTCTGATGCTAAGAAGGTATTAGGGGGATATCCCTTCAACCAACCTCGCACAACCTCGTGATTAACTCCGGTGTAAGCGAAGCCTCTTGATATTATCGATTATATGATGGATTTCTCCACTCCCTTAGTCAGACACATATGTTGATTTAATAGCCTTGGAGAAGTTTACTCACAAAATCTTATTCAAAGGCACTAAATCCTAATCTAGTTTGTGCACCCCAGAAAATAAAATTGTGATTAATCAATTTTAAATTATAGTGTTAGTTTTAATGGTCGTGCTTACTCAAAAATGTATGTTAGTGAAACTCATGATGTTATGACTCAGCAAGTAAAGTAAATATGAATACAATGCAAATTCGTAACTTCAATTTTCAATGAATGATATGCTTTTTAAAACAATGCAATTTTCAATTTCAACTCTGCAACTCTAAATAAAGATGCAATATTTATTTACATGCACTAATCTAAATTAAAAAGGCTCAAAAGATCAAAATGCCAAACAATGCAAAATGCCTAATATTTTTGTATTTTCAATATAATAAAAATGAAAATGCATGGAATGAACATCATCTTGATATATTAAGGCTTTTACTGTGTATAGAAAGAGACAAATCAAGCAATATACCAAGGAGAAAAACACCCAGTCCAATGTACAAGGAAAATCAAAATGAAAAGATGATGAGAAAGACTCCACCCAAAAATTCAACCAAAGACAAGTTTCCTGTTAACCCACAAAGACTTAACAATCACTACAGAGACCCAAGAAGACTCAACAATCATCAAAACCTACCCAACAACCACCAAAGCCAACAAACAAGAAAAATAGGTTGATGTACACGACTGTTCAAGGAAACAACGCGTATGTACACAGCTTGCAGAAGGACAACACACATATATACGTGACTGTCAAGAAAAAACCCATGTATATGTTTAAAAAACAAAGCTAGGAGAAGGAGAAGGATGAAAGACTTAGACCCAAAGTGAAAAAAGGTTGTCAAGCAATGATACAACAAGAAACGCAATAGGAACGAGAGAAATCTAAGGAGGAAAACACTCCAAACACTAAGAAAGAAGATTCAATACCCAGTATGGTAGTAGATTTTGTTACGAGGAAAATATCTCAATGGATAGGGATAAACCACAACATACGGAAATGACTGTAGAAATCAACTATATTCTAAAGTATGCTATATAAAAAAATATGCTAGCAAGACAAGATAAAATGCCTACATCGTCCAGACGTTTGATGAAGTCCTTCGTTGAGCACTTGAACCAAAGAAATATACTTGCAACTAGTCCTCAACAACTAAGACAAGTAAGAATATGGTGATAATATATGATGTTAGCACATTCGGTAGCATAATCCATTAATATACATAACAAATACGCCCATGGAATAATAATTCAAATATTTGCAAGATATAAATTGGACAAGAAAAGAGTATTTCTATTAATATGTGATCAACATAAGTGAAAACGTTACAGAGTTCCGTGTTGGCACGGTTTGGAACTGATAAAATTAGTTCCTTCCAGCTGGGTATCCACCACTTCAATCCTCCACCAAAGGAAAGCTCATATAAGAGAGACAATGAAGTTCTCAATCAATAAGGGAAGATCTTGGGGCATGAACACTATGTTCAAACTTAAAGGAAAAAGGGATGCAGACTCAATATGAAGTGAATAATTTCTCCAGAGTAACTGTTAGGGTCCAAACCCAAACATAGATAGAGCAATATATTCGGATGTAATAAAGGTCAATATTAATAAGGCCTTTCAATAAAATAAAATAAGGCGAATGTAAGAAGACCTGATAGAAGCTTCCGCTTCTAGAAGGATCTTCCTCTAGATGCTTCTCTTAATAGACATATTTAGTATAAATAATGGTTGAGGGTATGAGAACCCTAGCTTGGATATTATTATAACAGAGCACTGCTCGACTGGAGGTTGCCTCCTCGAAGAGGCCCGTGAACACTGCTTTCTAAATCAAAGTGTTATTTGTGTTGTTCTTCTTGTATCATTTATGTGTTATTGTGGAGATTATGCTGGTTATATTACTGTTATTCTTCCATTTCTAGCATTTTATTTATGTTCTGCATCATTTTTATATTTGGTATATTACAAGTGGTATCAGAGCACTTTCCTTGGCAGAAATTGTGGGATTTGTTTTTTTCAAGGTAGATATGTATTCTGATGTCTTTAAGCCCCAAAGATCTGTCATTACGCACATAAACCTGCGATTGAGGGATTCATACACGCAGGAGATACAAGTGGTTCTTAAGCGCACATCTGTTGGCCACCCTTGTAACCCCCGTTGGTACCCCTTCGAGTGGTAGTGCATCAGACAACACATGTTTATGGATTTGCCTAGATTTCTTGAAGGCCTCTTTAGATAAACCGATCGGCCGCCAGACTGCTATAGTTCCACTAAGAACAACATTCGGGAAGATAATCTCTAGTACCTGGGTAGTCGGGTAGTATGGATAAGGGTACGGTCTATCCTCCTTAGTTAGTGCCCTGAGATATTGGGCCGAGTACTACTGCTGGACCCCACACGTATATCAGAGAGCTATAGCACAGGGAAAACCCTTGTCTGTAAAACCCTTGAATACCTAACCCTTGGGGGACAGAAACATAAAGAAATTAAAACAGACAAGATCTATTGTCACGCAACTATGTTCAGGTTTCCAAATCACTACACTTTTCTTACTGGCTAATCATTTGGGGATTTCATCACTGCAAGTATTCTTCAGACTGGAGTATAACTC
>JZKD02S1124602.1:816703-832735 GCA_000966675.3 Picea glauca | reverse complement strand
TTCACCATTATTTGAGACCTGTTCCATTGGATTCATCTCTTCACCCTTATCACATTCATCCATATCATTTTTCAAAAAAAAATTGTACCCCGCCTGTCCCTTTTTAGTTCACCCATCCTCATGGCCCTTACCCGTAGCCAAGACCTGGAAGCTCGCTTCAACACCCTGCAATTTGGTCTCCTCGAAACCCAAAAATAAGTGAAACAACTTAGTGCCAATGTTGCCTCCATCAATACAACCATAAATACAACCATGCAGTCCTCAATGGAGGAAGTCAAACAAGAACTGACCAACCAGCTTGAATCTGTCTTTGCATCACTCTGCACCAAACTGAAGATCCCTACAGATGACCCTTTCTCCGACGCACCTCCAAAGAGTGAAGGTGAACATTACTCCCATTCCCATAACTTTCAGCACCATCACTTTCAACATGACCTATGCCTTCCACGGGTGGATGTGACCAAATTTGATGGCTCAGACCCCATTGGTTGGGTAACCCAAATGGAACATTATTTTTCTTTATATGGCATTACAGATGACTTGGCCAAACTCTGGTATGGTGTTCTCCATCTAGATCAAGAACGTTGGAAATGGTGGCAATGGAGAAAAACTTTCCGTCAAGGGTATATTGCTTGGACCCAATTTGTGACTGAGCTTTATGAACGCTTTGACACTGACACCAACCATTTGGGCCATTTGATAAAGTTGAAAAGGTTGAAACAATCAGGAATAGTAGAAGACTTCATATCTTCCTTTGAGCACTTGGATTTTCAAATAGAGGCCATGACTAATGCTTTCTTTCGAGAGTGTTTTATCAGTGGCCTCAAGGAGGAGATTCAAGCCCATGTCCTCATGGCTCAACCTTCGAGTTGGGTGGAGGCTACTAAAAGAGCTAAAGAAGCACAATGGGTTGTATCCTCTCAAAACTGAAAACCCTCCTTTATCCCTCTCCCTAAACCCATAAATCCCACTACTCCCTCTGCCCCATTAAAGATCCAAAAATTGACCAGGGTTGAAATGGATGAACGCCAACTCAAAGGCCAATTTGTTATAATTGTGATGAAAAGTATTTCCCGGGCCACAAGTGTAAGGAACAAAAGATTTTTATGTCCATCTCTGAGGATATTTCAGAAGAGGATGTTGAAACTCCCCTTGTGTCTGAGTCACTTGAAATCACTGACATAACCCCTCCCTCAGACCCTCCTGAAGTGGAACTAGTCATTTCCCTCAATGCTCTCACTGGCTTCTCTGCTCCCCAAACCCTCAAGTTAATTGGTTACATCAAGCAACAAAAGGTCATCATTCTGGTTGATAGTGGAAGCACCCATAATTTTATTCATCGCTGCATTGCCCAAGAAACTCATTGCTACATCCATGCCGTCAACAATTTCCAAATCGTGATTACCAATGGTGGTTCCATGAAATGTGGAGAGCACTATGAAAATGTGCATCTCCAAATCGGTGACTACCACCTAAAATCCCATATGTTTGTTATCGACATGGGTGGCTGTGACATTGTGTTGGGTGCAGACTGGCTAAGGACTTTGGGTCCCGTTTTCATAGATTTTAAGGAATTAACCATGCAATTCGACCAGGAAGGCCACCAATATAAATTTCAAGGCATCAATGTTGGTTCACCTGAGGTCATTAGTTCCCATCGCATGGAAAAGATGCTTAAAAAAGGTCATTCTGGTGTCATTTCCCAAATCCATGCCATACAAGCAACAAAGACACCCCCGGTTCTGCAAGACCTCCAAGCCCTCCTTTCTAAACATCAAATGGTATTTTCCACTCCCTAAGGACTCCCTCCTTACCATGGTGTTCATGATCATTCCATTGCCCTTGTACCCAGAAGCCTTCCTCCTAATATCCATCCGTATCGCCACCCCTTTTTCACAAAAAAACGAAATTGAGAAAATGGTCTAGGAACTCCTTAATGCAGGTGTTATCCACCCTAGTATGAGCCCTTACTCTTCTCATATAGTCATGGTCCTAAAGAAAGAAGGTTCTTAGAGAATGTGTCCTGACTTCCATGCCCTCAACAAACTGACCATTAAAGACAAATTTCCCATTCCTGTCATTGATGACCTCCTGGATGAATTCAGTGGCACCCAATTCTTTACTAAATTTGATCTTCGCTCGGGCTATCACCAGATACGTATGAAAGAGGAAGACATTCCTAGGATGAACTTTCGAGCTCATGAGGGCCACTATGAGTTTTTGGTCATGCCCTTTGGCTTGTGTAATGCCCCCTCCACCTTCCAAAGCCTCATGAATCATGTCTTTCATCCCTTTCTCTGTCATTTTGTCTTAGGTTTCTTTGATGATATCCTCATCTATAGAAAAACCTGGACATACCATGTTACTCATGTGGATCGAGTTCTCCATCTACTCTCTTAGCACCAACTTTTCTTGAAACAGTCTAAATCTGCTTTTGGTGCCTCAGAAGTAGAATACTTGGGTCATCTGGTTGGAAAGGATGGTGTCAAGGTGGATCTTAAAAAGATTGAAGCTATGCAAGACTAGCCACACCCAAAGACTCTCAAATTATTGTGTGGATTTCTAGGCTTAACAGGGTATTATCGCAAGTTTGTTAAGAATTATGGAAAGATTGCAGCACCTCTCACTGCTCTCCTAAAAAATAACTCTTTCAATTGGACTCCAACCACTTCTCAATCTTTTCAAACCTTGAAGATGGCCATGTGCACCACTCTGGTTCTGGCCCTTCCTGATTTCACAAAGACCTTTGTGTTGGAATGTGATGCCTCAGGGAAAGGAATCGGTGTTGTCCTTATGCAAGAGGGTTGACATTTGGCCTTCACCAACAAGAAACTATCTGAAATAAATATGGGCAAACCCATCTATGAAAAGGAAATGTTGGCTATTCTGCATGTCGTTGATCTGTGGTGCCCTTATCTCTTGGGGCAACGTTTTCAAATTAAGACAGACCATCAAAGCATCAAGTACTTTTTGGAACAATGCATTTCCTCCCCGGAGAAACAAAAATGGGTGACTAAGCTCTTTGTATATGATTATGAGATCATTTACAAGAAAGGCAAAGACAGTGTGGTGGCGGATGCACTGTCTCAAAAATATGAAGACGAAGGATCCCTTTTTTCTCTTTCCTTCATTGTACCAGATTGGCTCCAAGCTATTTTCCAGGAATGGCTACAAGATCCCAAAAGTTCGCATCTGATCCAACAATTGCATACCAATGCTCCATCTCCCCCAAGGTACTCTTGGCTCCAAGATGAGCTTTGATACAAAGTTCGTTTGTATTTAAGTAAACACTCAAAGCTTAAATCCATGATACTTTCTGAGCTTCAAGCTACTCCCACAGTGGGGCACTCCGGGTTCACCAAAACCTATGACAGGGTCAAACGTTCTTTTTTCTGGGATGGTATGAAATAGGACATCCGTAATTTTGTCACTAAATGTGATGTGTGTCAATGCAATAAGGGAGAAACAGTCAAATCTCTAGGCACACTACAATTGCTTCTGATTCCACCTGCTATTTGGAAGGAAATCTCTATGGACTTTATTACCGGCTTACCCAAATCGGGAAATAAATCAGTCATAATGGTGGTTGTGGATCGCCTTTCTAAGTATGCTCATTTCTGCGCTCTTCAACACCCACTTATTGTATCCACGGTGGCTCAAATTTTCATGGACCAGGTCTTCAAGCTTCATGGCATGCCTCACTCTATTGTTTCTGATCGTGACCCAACTTTCACAAGCAATTTTTGGCAAGAACTGTTCAAGCTACAGGGCACCCAATTGCATCGCAGCACAACTTGTCATCCCTAGACTGATGGTCAAACGAAAGTTGTCAACAAGTGTTTGGAAACATATATGAGGTGTTTTTCATTAGAAAAGAAAAATAAGTGGGCTCAATGGTTACCCTTAGCTGAATGGTGGTACAACACTTCCTACCATACAGCTACACGCATGACTCCTTTTGAAGTGGTATATGGACATAAGCCACCTTCAGTTCTCTCATACTTACCATGTACCTCAAAGGTCCAAGTGGTTTACCAAACACTTATAGTGCGAGAGGATATTCTCCATACCCTCAAAGAGAACTTGGTCATGGCACAAAATCACATGAAGCAACAAGTAGATCAAGGTCGCTTTGAATGTCAATTTGCAGAAGGGGATCAGGTGTTTCTGCGACTGCAACCATACACACAAACTTCCCTCAAGGATGAGCATTGTCAAAATCTAGTGCCCAAATTTTATGGTCCTTATACAGTTCTCAAGCATGTGGGACAAGTCGCCTATCAGTTAGCTCTACCCATTCATTCGAAGCTACATCCTGTTTTTCATGTTTCATGCTTGAAGAAGGTGATTGGAACTAGGTGCCAAATTCAAACCAACCTTCCCGAGTTAGCTGAAGAAGGATCCATTTGGCTACATCCAGAAGCAGTTTTGGACCAGTGTGAGTGTTGCCTGCATCAGAGAACCATAAAGGAAGTGCTAGTCCAGTGGAAAGATACAACTCCAGCAGATGCCACTTGGGAACCAGCTACCATTCTGCAGTAGTTTCCACATCTCAAGCCTTGAGGAAAAGGCTATTTTTAAGGGGGTGGACATGTTAGGGTCCTAACCCGCACATAGGTAGAGAAATATATTCGGATGTAATAAAGGTCAATATTAATAAAGCCTTTCAATAAAATAGAATAAGGCAAATGTAAGAAGACCTAATAGAAGCTTCCACTTCTAGAAGGATCTTCCTCTAGATGCTTCTCTTGATAGACATATTTAGTAAAAATAAGAGTCGAGGGTATGAGAACCCTAGCTTGGAAATTATTGTAACAGAGGATTGCTCGACTGGAGGTTGACCTCTTGAAGAGGCTCATGAACATTGATTTCTGAATCAAAGTGTTATTTCTGTTGTTGTTCTTATATCATTTAAGTGTTATTATGGAGATTATGCTGGTTATATTACTGTTATTCTGCCATTTCTAGCATTTTATTTATGTTCTGCATACTTTTTATATCTAGTATATTACAGTAACTTTGCCCTCAAATTTGAATTCTATCTCCTCTTTTCCATAGCTCAAAATTGGCCCATTTATAGCCGTCAAATGGAACTGAAGAGCCGAGTCAGAACATTTCCAATATATGGAAGGCCAATGATCATTGATCTCTTGTCGTAACATGGAAACCCGACACCATTTTTCATTTTTGGGCACAAATCTCGATGTACGTGGGTTGTAGTGGTGCAACCTGCGTATATGCATGATTTATAGTAATAAAGGTGTGTATATGTGGAACAAATGTATTTTATCTTTGGGATTTGCAAAAAAGGATGAAAAGGCTGCATAGGGAAATGGAAAAAAGCCCTTTGTGAAAGATTGCATAGGGTGAGGAAAATCTTGCTATAACATTCTTGTAATGAATAAAGATATGAAAATAGTACACAATGTTCTTCGGTGTATTTTATGCAATTCCTCCAGGTTTCACTACTTGGAACCTCTCAGAAAAGGAGTTATAGAAAAAATGGCATACCTTGTTGAATTTTGGCTTATTCTAGAGAGCGAACTTGTAGAGCGTGCCACACATGAAATATTTGTTTAATGAATCTTAAAATGGTAAAAAGAATACTAAATATTGTACTCTAACCAATACATTTGGTATTACTTAATTTGGATATGTTATGAAGAAGTTATGACGTTTTTACTCGAAACACATGTTTTAGACTAGTTTCAAGACTAGCCACAAGCCCTATTTTCCACGGAGTGTAACTCCAAAAATACAATGACCCACAAGATGGAATTTTTATCACAACTACTTGGATATGTTTCCTCAACGGCCTCCCAATTTCATATTTTGAGTCATTCTATAAAATAATTTATTGTGAAAATGGTGAGATGACCTGTAAATAACATACCTTAGAAAGCATAATAAAAAAAATTATCCTCCTTTGAATTTTGGCTTTCTTTGCTTCACCGTCCCTCTGAAATTCAGCTTAGATATCCTTTGGTTACCTCATTCACTTGTATATATTCAATATTCTCAATTTTGATTAAAATGAGAGAGCCTTGCCTCTTATTTATACTTTCATGTAGCTTCCTAAAGGGGTTACCTTTTAAGCATCTTAACACACTTTCCTTATTTTAGGGTTAACCCACTTCTAAGCACTTGTCCACTTAGTGATTTCTCCATTAAATTTATTATTTAAATAATTTATTTTGTATCCACTTTGAATTATAGTACTCTCATCACTTCACTTTATTATTTACTTTCTAAAATCTCTTAAACCACTTTCCTTATTTTAGGGCTAACCCACTTCTAACCACTTGTCCACCTAGTAATTTCTCCATTAACTTTATTATTTAAATAATTTATTTTGTATCCACTTTGAATTATAGTACGCTCATCACTTCACTTTATTATTTAAATAATTTCTTCTTTGCAACCACTTTGACTCCTTTGACCTTTTGGGGCTTATAGATGACTCATGAGGGTTCTCCATCTTCACATGGCCATAACTCTCTAATCGTGAGGAGTTATGTGACGTTCCACATACCATTGGAAATGGAATGACATGTACTATCCATATAGAATAGTATTACCTTAAAATATATTAAAACTCATACCATTATACATCAAACAAACTTGGGTCCATTACCCAAACCTTTGTGCTACCGAAATTTGTTGCCAGACTTTCTTCAAGGGTTGACATCAATGACAACCAACCCAAATAATAAAAAATATACCCCTTTGGCATTGATGGAAACACTCTGATGAAATATTGAAGTCGTATTACTCATTCTCCCCCTATGACCATCGCTCCCCCTAGAACCATGCCCCTGTGCTCTTTCTCCAAGCATTTACCTTTGCATCTGATAAATCTCTCCCCCTTTGTCATCAATGGAAAAGGTATATTTCCATCAGGGGTTGTTCCTCCTAACTGAACTGTCCTTGGGGATAGTCCCTCTGACTGAAATCTTCCTAAAACTAATCCCCAACCTGAAATGTCATATTTATTGTGCTTCCTCGTGTAAATCTAAGACATATAAGATAAGCATTAAAAAAAATTCATTTTGGAGTAGAAAATACTTCGAGTCTCTCACGAAAATACTCAAAGGCTTCCCTTGGAAGTGGTTTTGTAAAGATGTTTTCCACTTGTTCTTTTTTTCCCACATATTCAAATATGATGTTCTTCTTTGCAACCTATTCCCATAGAAAGTTATACTTTATTTGAATGTGCTTCATCTTGGAGTGCATCACTGGGATCTTTTAGATATTGATGGCCCTTGTATTATCACAATAGATTGGAATGGGATCATCATACTCAACCTATATATCTGTCAAAGTTTGTTTCATCCATAGAACATGAGTACAACATCCTGTTATTGCAATATACTCTGCTTCGGCTATAGATAAAGATATTGAAGATTGTTTCTTTCTTAGACAAGATACTAAGCATTCACCCAAGTAGAACACTGCTCCACTAGTGCTTCGTCGGTCATCAATGCAACCTGCCCAATTTGCATCTGTGTAGGTAATAAGTGATAGATCCTTTCCTTTTGGATTCCATAATCCAAACTCTTCTTTTCCTTTGATATATCTGAAAATCCTCTTCACTACTAATACATGTGATTCCTTTGGCATTGCTTGAAATTTTGCAACATATACAAATTCTTGCATTACATCTGGTCTAGATGTTGTCACATATAGTAAGGTACCAATCATTGACCTGTATTTTCTCTAGTCTGTAGACTTTGAATCATCATCTTTGATCAACTTGCAACTGGTTTGCATAGGAGTGGTAAATGGTTTGCAATCTTCCATTACGAAACTCTTTATCATTTCTCTGATATACTTACTTTGAGAAATAAAAATTCCTTGGTTGCTTTCACATATCTGAAGACCTAGAAAGAAGGATAGTTCTTCAAGTAATGATATTTCAAATTCATTCTTCATATCCTTTGCAAATTTATTGGCTTAACCTATCATCAGTACTTCCAAAAATAATATCATCAATATAAACTTAAATTAATAAAATACCATCTTGAGTTACCTTGATGTAGAAGTTGTTGTCTACACTTCATTTTCTGAACCCTGCCTGTTGTAGATATTTATCGAGTCTAGAGTACCATGCTCTAGGAACCAATTGTTCAATGTAGACTTCTTCTTCAGGCTCCCCGTTTAGAAAAGTTGATTTCACATCCATATATGTCCATATTTTTCAAGGCTCTTCTACACAACTGTCCATAATTTTGACTCATATGTCACTGTACTATCATGAAGTACTACTACAACTGATTAATCTATCATATTGTAATTATTTTAACTGAGTGCACTGAATCTGTCTACTCAAATTTTGCAAGTTGCTCAAAGGATGGTTCTCTGGTCTGTCTTAGCTACTGCATAGACTCCCCCTGTCTATTTTTCATATTATCCGGGAGTTTCTAAGAAGGATGGATCATAACAATTCTTGCTCTGAAGTGTATTCATCATCATCTTCATTAGTAGATTCATCATCTCTATGAGCTCTAACTTTTTTTTTTTTCTGTCTGTGGATTCATCTTTCACTATAGTGTCTGGAAGTACAATCTCTTGAACCTATTCCTTATTTAGTTGTCCTTCTTTTCTTTCAGTTATTTTCCAAATTTTTATGTATCTCACATCTTTCCTTTTCTCTATAGAATTTTCTTCATCTCGTTTTATTTCCAATCTTGCGATCTCTGGGACCTAGTCTTTGTTCACCTATTCTTCGTGTTTTGAACAACCATTATAAACACACCAACCACGCTTCTTCTGCTTATCTTGTAGAGAAAGTGTGCATTCTTCATTGCTATACTGATTCTTCTTTCTTATCCAAGTTCTCTTACGAGGCTCTTGTTTGTGACTTTTTTTTTTCTGTTGTGGTTCTCTAGGAGGGACCATCATTCTACAATATTTGGCCATGTCTCAAAAGTTATTACACTTGTAGAATTCTACTTCAATGCTCAATGATTCAAACCTTTTATAGCTTCTTCTCTATGTTTCACTAGGCCTTTTTGGATAACCATTTATGTTCCTTCTATTAGCTCTGCAATTTACAGCTTTATGTCCAAAATTATTGCATGCATAACATATGTAAGTTTTAAACCTGTGAAGTAAAGCAATGCATATAGATTCTTAAGAAAAACAAAATTTAATCAATGGCTCATACACATAGTACACATATATTTATACCGAAAAACCTTAACTGGGGAAAACCTTTCTTATATTCATTATATAGAATTTCACCATTCACCATACAATATATACAATGTTTTTAGGTATTCTATAGATATTGTTAGCACTCTGTAAATTTTGTTAGGTTGAATAGACAAACGACAAAAGTAACTATTTCAACCAGCTTTAGAGCTAAGGCATTAGCCTTCTCAACTCAGAGAGGGATCTCTCATGTCACTTGATGTTTCTTTGGAAATTAGTGGCTAGATTTGGTTTGTTTTGGGGGTTTTTAATAAAATGACTAGAAAAAATAAGATAACATTTGGGCTATGGGGTCTAGAATAAATAGAATACATTATCAAACCTGAGAACTATTCAGAGGAAAAGGCTAAATCAAGCAGTGAGTCTGAGTTTATATATGAAAAGTTTTCATGACATCATAATAAAAAAGAAACACATAACTACATCAGGGCATTACATAGATGAATTATGAATAAGTTAAGAAGATAGAAACATACTCTAAGTTGCTAAGACAAGAGCATTAAATAATGAATTTTGGGCCTCTAAATCTCGAATTTAGACAAAAGGAAGTGTAAATGAATTATATGCTTATAGGAAATACGTACTATGAGGGGAAAACAAGACTCATATCACTGCTAGTTAGAATCTTTCATAAACAATCCAAAATCTGCCCCTGTATTTATATATTCATGCTAGCCCCAAAATTTATAGAAGTCTTCTTGTACAGAGGGAAGGCTCCTCTTTCTCCATGCTTTACATCCTTTGGATGATACATATATAGATAAGGTTCCTTCGTGGAATTGAAAATGTTCAAACTTCTCATAATTCTAAAATTAGAGATAAGTTACAAGGATGAATGACTTATAATAACTGTTATCCTATTTTAAAGGGACCATTAGGAACATGTTCATCATTTCTAGGCCCTTTTCTTCGATCGCCATTTGTCCAAAACATGTTGATATGTACTTATTCCAGTCTGAGAATTTATTTAAGCTCAGTGATCTCCTCCTTTAGAGTGACCAACCAGGCCGGTTGATTCTCCCCAATGCTTTCCTTCGTTTCAACCATGTTTTATGTCTTCTGGTGTTTTCTCTGTTTCTTTTTCACAGCTGGATTGTTGATGATTAGGTCCTTCATGATGGGATTTAGCTTAACTTCTAATCCTGGGTCTATAGCAGGTTTCGTATGGAATTTATTTGGTAATATACGTGAAATTTCCCTTTCCTTCTTACTAGTAGATAAACCCGCCATATTACTTGAACGACATGTTTGACTGGATATGGCTTGATTGGCCTTGTCCATGTATCCTAGTATCATGGACACCAAGATGTTCCTTCATAAATTAGAGATTCAATCTTACGGATGAGATGATATACTCATACTTGAGAATCAGTAGTTATAGAGTTCCAATCATGAATCATTGACAGAGTCACTTGCGAGTATGTTGGTTTACAATGCTTGGCTAATCCATTTCAAATGATTAGCTTTCGAGTTCGTTATATGGAGGTGTTCACCTGACATCATATGGTTGTGAAGTATCGAACAAGTGAAGTGGGGTGATTTTGACCAGCCATCACCCACCCCACAAGTGGTTGATTTGACATATTGAAACATGTGACATCGGGGATTTTGTGAAAGTGGTTTTAGGCAAACCACCTTTCACCTCGATGTATCTTTGGAGGCACCCCGCATCCATTTTAAAAACCATAATGATTTTCCCCGATCTGCCTTTACATGGTTAAGTCCTGTGCAAGTTCACCACCCGATATGGGCCCCAACCATTGATCTGGGTCATTTTACAATCGACGGTCTGTCAATTTATACATTTTTCACCTTCGCTATATTTTTCCATACGCTTCCAGATATGTCCTGGTCCTCTAAATTATCAATTCTCCAAACCATCACACTTCTGTGACGATGTAGCTCTTGCTAAATTTTCAAGACTTGGATCCTGTCTAAAAATTGTTATGGTGATAACATAGGTTCCAACTGGGGATGTTATCCTCCCTGTGAGGTAGCAAATAAATCGTAGACCTGGTGCCTGATCCATTGGAATGATCCCAAAACATGCATGTGTACCCTGCTCCTACCATATCACTAGTGTCTGCTAAAGTCCAAACTCTGCACGCTGCTCTCAACTGGATACTGAACACTGAATATACTGCTGAAACTGACTATACACAATACTAGAAATATAAACTGAAAAATACTTGTCCAACAAGATTATTCGTACATTCCTACCAACCCTAAAACGCTAAAATGAATACGCAATCAAGTGATGCTAAAGTGCCAATGCAACCAATCAAGCAATTGGCTTCCTGATTTTTCTCCACTCACATCTTTCTTAAGAAGGCATACAAATGTAAACGATGGCAGCTGAAAACAAAATTTGAATCCAAAATCTGAGTTTATAAATGAAACAAACTCCTTTTTCACTGATAACTGTAATAGGATGGCCACCTGATCTTGAAAACCATGAAAAATCATTTCTTCTTGGTGAGCAAAAACAAAAATACAAGACTCTTTCTTAAGTGTTTGTTGTTCTTGCTCTATTTCTTCTGTTTTGAGAACATTTTCAAATGAAATGGCAGTAATAGGTTTGTCTACTTGTCCTTGCATCTCAAGAAAAAAATCCATACATTCTTGAACATCATCAAACATGACATCCATATTATGTGCATCAAGGCTATCCTCTTGTTCATCAAACAATTCTTATTTGGTTTCATTAAACTTCTGGAAATTTGTTTGAGGACTGCCATTTTGACTTTCAAATTAATTAATAGAAATAGGTTTTTGCTCATAATATTCTTGCAAATGCGAAAATATGACATCATGAACTATGCCATCATGAACTATTTCACAGTCTAGATTTCTAATGGATGTATTTCCAAAACCCTCATCTGTGTCTATGTTGTTTAGAAATTGAACCAACACATCATTCTCAGGGGAAGAAAGACAACTTTGAAACACTTCGTCATGCTGGAAACATTGTTGAATATCCATATTTGTTTTAGGCGAATGGTAATGGCCTTGAACAACAATCTCTTGAGAATCTTATTCTTCTTTTTTAGGCTAATAGCTGAGCATAGGCTGCAAATCTGAGCTAAAATAAATTTTCATGTGATCATCAATATGGTTATCATTACTGGCAAGTCTACTTCTCTCTTCGTATTCACAATCATGTTCGGTGGATTTATGACTTGAGACATTACAAATATTTTTCTTCAACATTTTGAAAGAAGAAAAACACAGTGGTAAGTTTGTCTCACCTAATTCGATACTTTCTTCAATCTCTTTACTGTGGGCATATTTATGAACATGCCCATTTCCAGTTTCATCTTCAACCAATGACTGCACCTCTGAACCGATGGAAAACACATGAAAAGAATGTTGCAACATGTTATTAATTTGTTCCATTGATTTGTTGTGATTTTGCATCAGCGCAAATTCATTTGCCTCCACAATGATCTTAGAATTCTCTTTCAACAATTTAAATGTAGCAAAGAACAAAGGTAGAGAATTTTCTTCAGCTGAACCAATATTTTTCTCTTTATAACTGTGATATGTAGGTTGATTTAACTCACTATACTGCTGAAAAAGAACATCTTCAATATCATAATCATCTTCATACTTTTCATATACAGGTAGATCTCTGACATATGAAAGGTCATCTAACAAGAAAAAACTTGAAACATCAACTTGTTCTTCGACAAACTGATTTGTACACTCATCTTCTTGATTATCTATAAATGAATACATGAAATAATCAGCCCCTTTCTTATCATGGGATGGATCAGAAACTAAATCAGCACCTTCTCTTTCAACAAGTGGGACGTAAGTTTTTGTGACATCATTGGTATTGGGAAATTCAAGAAGGCCTGTGACATAGTCAACTCTGTGCTCAAGGTTCCAATCAACCATTTTTTGTTCATATTCTCTTTTATTTTCTTTAGCATCTAACTTCTCATCTCAAGTCTATTCATAGGCTTGGATATTGTGTTGAATGTCTTGTGCATCATTGAACATTTGTTGTAAGAATTTAGGTGTCCTTTCCATCAGGAGGAAAGACAGATCTGGATGAAGAGTAGTTGCATAATGGAGCATGGCAACGACTTCAGTGGGTCAGATTTCTTTAGACAATTTATAATAGTTACTAGAAAACCTTCTACTGAATATAGAGATAGTTTCATTGCCTTTCCTTTTCAAGGCATAGAACTCGATAAGTTGTATATCCAAAGATTTTTCCTCACCCCAAAACCTTAGAAAAACATTCTTCAACTCCTCCCATGACCTAATTGTCTCTGGATGAAATTTTTTAAACCAATATTTGGTGTCCCCTTTCAAGGATTGAGATAAGCCCCTCATACAAACATCGTCATGGTTAATCTCAAATAAATCTATAAAATGTTCAAACCCTTGGAGGTGATTTTCAGCTGAGATGATATTAGTTTCTCCATCAAACACAGGTAGATACTCATAGTGATTTGGAGGGAAATCATGGAGGACTTGGGGTAGTTTCAAGGCTATGTATCTATGTTGGGCTTTGGAAGACGTTGGACTAGAAATGAGGGAAGAGACATCAACCTTGGCTTCATGGGGTTCATCAACTTGGTCATGGCCATCACATGGCCCAGCTGTAAAACTCTTATCAAAATCAATGATACAGTGGGGGTATGCATGTGCAAATTTAAGAGGAGGATAAATGATTGCAATTTTTTCATGATTTCCATCCAAATGCAACAGGTAAAGAAAAAATTGTTTGGCATGCTCAAGGAAGGAAAAGAAGTAACTTATAACAAATAGTAAAATGATTTGGAAGAGATCCCATTTTGAGTACATGTTTTCCTCCATGATACCTTCCCACTCCCCTGTCAAGGGATATCATCTTCTAGTGAAGTCCCTGAATTACATTTGAAGCTTGAGTGGATTCGCCAATAATGCTTTAGAAGCTAGATTCTGCATTAAGAATGGAGTCACCATTGAAGATTTGAATTTTTGGATTCTTCTACCAGTGGAATCACCTTCAAACTAATTTTTTATGTGTGGAGTCGCCAGAGCATGAATACAACCAATATGTTGTTGATTAAAGTTGGTTGTCATTGATGTCAACCCTTGAAGAAAGCCCCGCAGCACAAAGGTTTGGGTAATGGAACCAATATTGTTTGATGTAAATATGACTCATTATTTTCTTGTCATGGTTGATAAGAAGTAAATATGGATGAACTCCAAAGTGGTCCCCTTATGGTGAAATCCTCATGGGAAGATGTTTTGCAGAGTAAGAGAACCCATGCTTAATTGTGGAATAATGAGATTAAGGACATTGAATTTGTCAGGGAAACTATCCTATATGTATATTTCTTGTCATTCCATTTCCAGTGGTATGTATAACATCACATAACTCCTCACGGTTAGAGAGTTATGACCATGAGAAGTTGGAGACCCCAGGCTTGGGTAAGGGACCCAAGTTTGTTTGATGGGTAATGGTATGAGTTATGATATATTTTCAGACAATACTATTTTATATGGATAGTACATGTCATTCCATTTTTGGTGGTATGTGGAACGCCACATAACTCCTCACGGTTTAAGAGTTATGGCCTTACAAAGTTGGAGGACCTTCACATGTCATCTAGAAGCCCCAAAAGGTCAAAGTAGTCAAAGTTGTTTAAGGGATTTTAAAAGGTAAATAATAAAGTGAAGTGATAAATGTACTATAATTCAAAGTGAATACAAAGTAAATTATTTAAATAATAAATTTAATGGAGAAATTATAAGTGGGTTAACCCTAAAATAAGGAAAGTGGGGCCAAGTGACCTAGAAGATGTTTTTAAGGAAGCTACTTGGAGAGTATAAATAAGAGGAAAGGCTCTCTCATTTTAATAAAACTTGATCATATTGAATATATATATGTGTCTGAGGTAACCAAGGATATCTAAGCCAAAATTTTGAGGAAAGGTGAAGAAAAGAAGGCCGAAATGCAAGGAAGGATAAATTCTTTTAATGGTGCTTTCTAAGGTATGTTATTTATAGGTCATCTCACCATTTTCGCTATAATTGTTTTTCTATAATGATTCAGATCGTGAAATTTCTATAACATTGATAAAACATATCTAAGTATCTGTGGTAAAAAAATTAGCTTGTGGGTCGTTGTATTTTGGGAGTTATACTCCGTGGAAAATAGGGTTTGTAGCTAGTCCTGAAACTAGTCAAAAACAAGTGTTTCGAGTAAAAACGTCATAACTTCTTCATAACAGATCCAAACTAAGTGAAACCAAATATGGTGGTTATATTACAGTCTATAGTATTCTTTGTAACCATTTCATATAATTTAAATAAATATTCCATGCAGGGCACACTCTACAAGGTCGCTCTCTAGAATAAGCCAAAATTCAACAAGGTATGCCATTTTTGCTATAAATCCTTTCTTGAGAGGTTCCAAGTAGTGAAACTTGGAGTAATTTCATAAAACACACTAAAGAACATTTTTTATCAATTTCAGATCTTTATACATTACAAGTACAAAGTTATGAATACTTCAAGTTAGGGTTGTTGACTAATCCAAAACTAGGCATGTGAGACTAAAGAAACGTTTGATGAAAATGCTAGTCTCTTGTTGTTGAATTTAAGGAAGGTTTGTAAGAATGTGATCATATACATCAAGTCTATTACAGAGATACAAATCATATTTGTATGATGAAATTGATGATGGCTTCTGGTTGAGGTAAATGTTGAGTACATGGTTGAGACAAGTAGTTGATGAGTTGGCACATACATGAGGTGTATAGTTGATGATGTTGGTACATATTGATGAGTCATAGCTGATGAGTAGTTGACACATGA
>JZKD02S1124602.1:746073-761362 GCA_000966675.3 Picea glauca | reverse complement strand
AGGATAACATATGCTTGAAATGTAAGCTCATCCTTTGGATGAGTCCCTCAGAGTATGTTTAACGAACCCTAGGAAGGAGTGGTTCGGTCCCACTTGGGCCTTTCGATGTTTATTTAATGAGTCCAAAGAAAGAAAACTCATGGGTTTTTTGTGTTTAGAGAGTCTGAAAAACACTTAAAGAAAACTCAGGTCCCATATGGGCCTTTCTATGTTTGTTTTATGAGTCCAAAGAAAGAAAACTCAGGGGTTTTTCATGTTTAGAGAGTCTGAAAAACACTTAAAGAAAACTCTCTCAGTTCCTTTTTTGTAAAGTAGTCTGATGAGACCGAAAAAGAGATAAACTATCGCTCAACAGATGTTTTCTTCAAATACTTTAATGAGCGTGAAAAGAAAAAGATCGCTCGGCAATCTTTTCATGTTTAGAGAGTCTGAAAAGAGCTTAAAGGGAACTCCAGTGGGTTCATTTTTCGTATAACCTTTACGAGTTCGAAAAAGTGATAAAAGTATACTCGGTTACATTCTCATTGATTTACGAGCAAGAGAAAGAAAAAAGACTAAGCTCGGTAACTTATTCTCATGTATTTAAGATCATGAGAAAGAACAAAGACTAATCTCGAGATTGCTTTTATTTTTATGCAAGCTTTAAAACAAAACAAAACTACGCTTGGGATAGATTTTAATTTTTACACAATCTTAAAAACTAAACAAAACTATGCTTGGACTTGGTTTCAATTTCACACAAGCTTGAACCAGAGGAAATTATGCTTGAGGTAAGTGGTTTCATTTTTACACAAGCTTGAACCATAGAAAACTATGTTTGAACTTCCCAATGCATTATCTACGAATTCACATGGTTGGTACTTATCCCCCAGCTTAAGAATCTAGAGAATCAACTTCAGCATGAAGTCCAGAGGTTGAGGCAAATGCCCCCCAAGCTTCATTTCATCCAACTGCAAAGGAGAATGAAATGAAGCTTCAAATACTAGACGAAGGACTTGACTCAAATAGAGAGGGAAAAACTATTTCATTTTTTAACGAGCTTGACACAGAAACAAGAACTATGCTCATAACCTCTGTTTCATTTTTTAACGAGGTTGCTATAGAGATGAAAAACTATCCTCATCTCTCTTCTTGATCATGGATTCCAAGAGGACAATGCTACGGAAGGACACCATGTCAAGGGACAAAACTCAGTCATGGCTTCCAAGAGGTCTTCACTAGAAGGAAGAAATATACTCTGGAAGGACACCATGTTGAGGGTCGCGACAGGAGTAAAGAGATCAATCTCTAACAACCCTATTGAAGATATCTAAGTCATCAGAAGTTGAAGCCATGGGCGACAACACCACATAATTGACCTATGGCAGGGGCGATACCATCTGCATATAAGAACCATTCATGGAGGCAATCCAGGCGGAGTCAACGAATGAAAGTTGATCAATAATCACAACTCGTCCATCGTGATGGAAAGATATCAAACAAAAAAGAGTAGACACAATAGCTTTCATGGCATACACATAATCTCGCCCAAGGAGTAAAGTGAAATCCAAGGGTTCTTGGACTACCATGACGTCAATAAAGAGAGTTTTCCCTCCCAAAGTTACAGGAAACTGAGGAAGGGTCCCTAAAGGTTGATTGGTTCTTCTGTTAAAAGCTAACAGATTATGCATAACCGGCGCAAGTGGAGGACAACCCAAAGCTTGCTAAGCAATAGATGACAAAATACTAATAGACGAACCTTCATCTATCAACATTTGAGGAACATCCCGACCACAAACCTGTACTATAATCTGGAAAGGAATGTAAGAGGGAAGATGAGGTCCAGTTAGTACACCCCAATCAAAATGGATGGCCTCATAACTTGGAGGGGGTTCCACGGGAGAAGGAGGAATAGCCCCCGACATGGTAGATTCTGTACCAACGAGAAAAACATGGGCAGTATCGGGTTTACTCTCTAGTGGGAGAGTAGGATTGATCGATGGAGAGATCAGATTGACCACTTGGGTTTCATTCTCCAAGGGGGAGAATGGGGTCGAAAGATGGAAACAGATCGACCACTTGGGTGACACTCTCTAACGGGAGAGTGGGATCGATTGAGGATGGGATCGGATCGACTTCTTTAGTTTCACTCTTTGAGGGGAGAGTGGGATTGAATGAGGATCGTATCGGATCAACCATTTTGTCAACTGGTTCAACTAAGGACATGACTAGATTGACGACATGATCAACCGGATTGACCGGTGAAGGGACCAGAGTGATCATTCCATCAACTATTGGAGGGTTGAGAGAAAGCTTACGGTAAGCAGCTGGAAGTTGAGGCTTTGAAACAGTCATGTCTTCCAGTAATTTCGAGGATTTGTCCATACGAGAATAAAGGTGAGTAATATGACTCCCTTTGCATAACATACACGGGAACTTGACTCTACTTTTCTTCTTCCCAACTGTATCATGATTGGTTGACAGGGGGTCGTCAACATGTTGTTCAGAGGCTAACGACATGGGTTGGCAAGAGTCTGTAGACCATGCTTCTATAACCTTGGATAGACCAGGGAAATCCTTAAGAAGATGGCTACCCTTACAAATCCTGGAAGGGTACTTGGGCTTATGGGTTGTTTGGGTGATCTTGACATCATCAACACTCCCAACACAATTAACAGTAACTGGTTTTTTTCCAACATGTTTGACAGTGGTTGGAGGATTTGACCCTTGTTTATCTTTCTTCTTCTTAATCTTCCTATTCTTCTTCTTCTTATTCACTAGGTTACTAGTGAATAACTTTCACTCGACGAAGAAGATGAAATGGAAGGTGACCTTGCAAGTGAAGAAGGTGAAGAAGACCTTACTGGTGAAGAAGGTGAAGGATCAACATGAGGTTCATGCTCGTGGGGGGAAGTGCTTGTGACTGAAGCACTAACTGCATTCGACATTACCTGAGTGGAAAACAACCATACCAGTAATCCAATTGTGAGACCTGGAAGGCTCAAAGTAGCAATATGAGGAGGACCAATGTTTCCATAAGAAGGAAAAATAAAAGGTTCCCCTAGAGCATGGGTTCCTTCATTGTTCATTCTAGGAACTGACGCCATTAAATAAATATCAAATCTAGAGTTCTCTACAGAAAACAAACAACACACGCTAAAAATCTAATAAGCAAGCAAGCAATCAAAACCTTCTCACAATGAACGCACTAGTTGGTGATGAAATCCAACATAGTGAGAACAATGTAATAAGGGGATGAGATAGAGAAGGTGGAAAATTTACGTTGATGACTTTCTTAATGGACTTACACCCTGGTGCAAGGTCCCACATATAATCGTGGGTATACCCTCCAAGGAGCTCGAGTAATTTTGGCCAACGTCGATTCCAGGTACTATGAAGACTTGCCCCTCCACAGTCACCTCGTGTAAAGAACCTAGAGAGATAGGCCACTAAGGTTACCAATCATTACAATGATGCCTAGGGAAATAGTCGACAGTCCGATCCATGCGCAAGGGCAAGGTATCTAGCCCAAAATCAACTTGAAAGGATTCCACTCATCATTGTGGGTATACCTCTCAAGTGCCCCCCATAATACACGTAATCTCTACACCAAGACTAACAAAGAAGGGTGAGTAACTCTGCCAGTCTCAATGCGACCTCATGATTGACCCTTGTGTTAGAAGGGCTTCCCAGGACAAAATGTAGTAAGTGGATTTAACTCTCCCATTCACAAGATACTATGTTTGTTTGCATCTTTGGAAAGTTATCTTTCACACCTATTCCAAAGTCCTACGACTAATATAATGTAGGTTTGCTACCAGAAAAGATAAAAATGTCTAATCAATTTTTATAAGTGCTTTATTTTATTGTTGTTGTTACTCAATAGGGAAATGGTGTGGACAATATGGTGTTTCGACTGACTCGAAAGTTATGCAAAGAGATGAAGATGCAATCTTTTCATTTCGATGAAAGCTATGCTATGAGAAGGAGAAAACATTTATCATTCCCAGATGCACAATGTCCCAAAATCTTAAAACTCATCAATATCAAGATTCTCAAGAAATGAGAAAAAGGCACTGTACACCAATGCATGATTCATGGCCCCCCCCGACCATGAGGGGGAAACATTTTCGGAATTTAAGACCAAAAAATGCCAAGAATCATGCAATTTCGCTACTTCAAATGAAAAGATGCCCCCAATCTAATATAAAGCAAGAAATTAAATCTTTTTGTTTCAAAAATTTAACTAAAAGCAATAATGAACTTTCTCAAAACAAAGAAACCTAAACTAAAAGTTTTCTTTTAAAGAGAATTATTCAGAAGAAATCTGATCTTTCCCTAAAAAATTCTAAAGAAAACACACGCTTTGTAATTGAAATATACTCAAATCAAGCGACTAATCCTTCAAAACCAGAAAAAAGCCAATGTGGCTAAAAGTAACTCAAAGAATTTCAAGAAGACTGTAAACAGATAAATATAGGCTCCAAAATCTCAATCCAGTCGATCAAAGCAAAACTAGGTCATCAAAAGATGACAAGACCCAATACAAAAACGTTTACAAACAAGTTCGCAGCCTAGCAGTAGAGTACAGTGCGAGAATTAGGTATTCTCATAGGCTAGACACTGGTAGGGTGCGAGAATTAGGTATTCTCGCAGGCTAGACACTAGTAGGGTGCGCGAAGTTCGCACTAAACTGAACAGTAGGGTGCGAACATCAATGATTCTCGCAGGCCACAGAGAGGTACAGTGAGAGAATGTCTGTAATCAAAGAAAACTTTGAAAAAGGACAGGGAATCTAAGTGAACTTCTAGATCCAGAGAGTCTAGATGGATGTCCCACAGACTCAAAAACTAGAAAACAAGCAATTAAAGGAAGGGAAACTAGACTAACTAGGAAACAATTCGTTCCCCAGCAAAGTCACCAATTTTGTTATCGGACTAATCGGTAGGTGAAGACACTAACTGATCTCGCTAGATCCACCTAGATCTAGAACAAAACACACCAGAACATGATGCTTTCCTTAAGTTTTAAATATTGAATTTACTAACTGAAGAGGGATGGGTGACATACCATTTAAATGTCACTTCCTCTCGCCATCGCCATCCTAGCTTTGTTCCAATGATCATACAATGATGATCCTACAAAAGAATGCAACCAACCAAAGTGATAGTGATAGTAATAGCATAAACTCAATACAAACCTTTGTATGTGATCAAGGAATCATACAATAAAACACGACAAACTTTATAGGAAAGAATCATATTACTGTATCATATTAAATGTGAAAGAGAGATTACAACCATGGCCTTGATGTCATAAGGTCCCTTCCAAATTTCCTTTGTTCCCCACACACTTCCATGCCAAGAATTCTGAGAGCATAGATCTGATAATATTAACAATCTATCTTGACAAAGGCAAAACTCAAAGCCACTCCAACCAAGCTAATAAGTTTAAGCCAAATCCAACTTAGCCAATCCCAAAAGCTCCAAAGCTAACCTTCTCCATGAGATCTCCTCTCCTTTTATAAGTTGAAGAGGATAAGGTGAGGAGGTTAGGATGATCCCACTAAATCATGAAATTGAGTAAAATCCAAACCATTTGGATGCCACCTCACCATGGAAGTTTCTCCTTCTAGAAGATTCGAGAAAACACTCATTTTTCCCATGTGTAAGCATTCTCGCACCCTGCCTATAGAGAAACCTGTGAGCCTCTCGCAACCCAACTATAATGCAACCTGCGAGAATTAGGAATTCTCACACCTTGCCTATATATCAACCTGCAAACTTCCTTTTTTATAGGGTTTTTACAAAGGAAAATGCAACTTCTTTTCTCAGGAAAAGTTCTTCTCCCTTCTCTCTTCAGGAACTTAGGCCACTGATCCCTCTGAAGGCAACAGATAGGTTTACATCATTAACGGTCATAGGGATGACAAAAATAATGTGTAACACATATCTGTGATCAATTTCACGATTTCATCAAAGTTTGGAATAAATATCCTCAAAAAAATTATTTTTCCTAAGAATGACTGAATTTCTTTTACATTCCTAGGGATATTTATTGTACCTATGGCTTTAGCTCTTTTAGGATCAATTTTAATTCCATCTCGAGACATAATATGGCCCAAAAGTTTACCTTCTTGCATAGAAAAGTGAGACTTTTTGGGGTCAAAAGACAAACCAAACCTGCCGCATTTCTTAAACGTCTGATTCAGATGTATCAAATGATCCTCATTAGATTTAGAAAAAACGGTTAGATCATCAAGACAGATAACCACAAATTTATCCCTTTCGCCAATGAAAGCTATATCCATAGCACGTTGAAAAGTAGCACCTGCATTCATTAAACCAAAGGGCATCTTGTCATACATAAATGTACCCCAAGGGGTGGTGAAGGTTGTTTTTTCTTTATCATGTTCGCAGACGACAATCTGATTGTACCCCGAAAAACTGTCGATCATTGACATCCTATTTGCCCCAAATAATTTTTCTAGAACGTGATCCATTTTGGGTAGGGGGTAATTGTCTTTGAGGGAGGATTTATTTAGATTTCTAAAATCCACACACAATCTAATTTCCCCTTTTTTCTTTCTAACCGAGACCAGGTTTGCTACCCAATCGAAGTATCTCAGAGGTACGATTATTTTTGCATTGAGGAGCTTTTTGACTTCCTTTTTTATCACAGGAAATAAAATGGGATTGATTTGTCTGAGTTTTTGTCTTAAGGATTTGACACCAGGCTTGAGAGGTATCTTATGTTCAATCACAGAGGTGTCATAGGTTCTCAGCTCTTCATATGATCAAGTGAAAATTTCCTTGTACTTTTTAAGCAACTCCATGTATTTTCTTTTGATTTCTGGAGGCAGATATTTGGATAGCTTCACCAACCAAGGGTTTTCTGTAGTTTCTATATCAAAGTCCTCAACCTCTTCAGGTTGAGGCTATAGGGTGGATTTTGAAGGGATATCATCTTGATTGAATAATCTTTCCAAGGGAATTAGGCCCTTGGGTATCTGGTTATTTTTAAGAATGAGCATTTGGTGATTCACGATTTTATCGTGGAACTCTTGAGGACCCTCCCCTTCCTGCATGATCCAAATGGGATCATGTTGGTTTTCTTGGTCAACGTGCGTTTCGACAAACTCGTCTATTGATTCCAAAAATTTGCGAAGCTGTTCATCATCCTCAAAGACTTGCCAATGTTGTATGTTATTCGGTATAGAAGGCTGATGCCTCATTTGTATGTGATACTTTAGTTTGAACGCAGTGGGAGGTGTAAACGTTGAGGTTTCTTTGGCTAACGCATCAGCCTGTTGATTTTCATTTCTTGGAATGAAATGAACCTTGACAGAGGAGAAGAAATTGTCGATAAGATCCCAAACACAATTCCTGTAGGACCTCAACCTAGGATGTTTGGCCTAGTACTGTCAGTTTACCTGTTTTATAATTAGCTCGGTGTCACCAAGGACTTCAAGGTTTTTTATTTTCATTCTCCTAGAGGCTTCTAACCCTAGCACTAAAACTTCATACTCGCATACATTATTAGTGTGGTTCTCATTCCACTGTAATCTATAGGAAAAGGGAATTACAAATTGATTATCGGGAGCCACCAGGAGTGCCCCAGCTCCAGCTCCAAAATAGGATGAAGCACCATCAAAAAACATCTTCCATACACCCGAGCTATATACTTTTTCTTTTAATTTTTCTTTTTTTGTTTTCTCTTCTATACAACTTTCATCTGTACCTACTTCAAAATAATCATCAATAGATAATATACAATTTCCTAAATCTTGGTCAACAATATATACAGTGTGGTTATTTGGGTTATGTGGATCACTTACCGTGAACACCAACCTAGTTTCTCTGTAAAGACGCGTGTATTGTCCTCCAAATACTGGAGTTGTAGCATATGTCATGTCAAGCTAGAGAGATCCTCCAAGTTTGGCACCCCATGACCTAGATAATAGCATACCATATTTAGGAGGGATATTGGTGACTACTACATCCATGAGAATTCTTTTAGCAGGTATTTGTGCCAGATTGACCACCATGTCTTTAATCATACCTATGCATTTGACTTTTCTTGAATCAAATGAATATAAATCTCCATATGGCTGGTGATTTGGAGACATAACTTATCCATAATGGATTTTGGAATCACATTGTGGGATGCTCTAGAATCTAGCATGTAGTTATGAAGTAGGTGGTCGAACAAGGTCAACGTGATATAGAAGGGGGCAACAATGTCTCTCGCACCTTCGAAATGCGAACCAAAAACTATGTTTGGCATGCCATCTTATAAGTTGATGACATCGGATTGGATTTCGTCTTCTGAAAAGCTAATCATCTTGGCAATTTTTTTTTTGTATATGGGATTTTTAGCCAGTTCAACAAGTGGGATAGGAATTTTGATTTTATTTATTTCATTTTCCAGATTAAAATTTCCCAGGGCCTTTTTGCTCTCTATGTTTGGGGCCTCCATTTCTTTCTTTTTAGCTTTTATTTGTGGTGTGGACTTGGTTTCAATCACAAGGACCTGTGTTTTCATGATGGGTGTTCCTACTGACTTTGACTTGACAGGTTGCATGTCAGCGGTTTGGGTTTTTGCAGTCTTTTTCTCAGCAACCTTTGGAGTCGCTTCATCAATTTCACCCCTAGGCAAAATCTTTTTTGTTGGAGCGATTGGAAGACTCTTGTTCCTAGGTCTCAAATTATATTTCTCATGAATTTCGGCTATAATATCATCTGCGATACCTTGATAGGCCAAATATTCAGAAGTATCATTGCTAACATCGACTTCTGATCTAATTTCATTGTTTAAAGATTTTTCGTAATCTTGTCTTGATAAATAGGGTGATTTATTATCGTCGCCAAGATTATTTATATCCTCATCGAACTCTTCAAAATCTTCTAGGTCTTCTTCTCAAATGAAGTTTTCACTTTTGAAGGGGGTTGGGATTTTTTTATCCTCATTCTTTATTATTTTCTATGGGGCCTGAGGATCAGGATTCCTTTCAAAATCCTTCCTAGGAAAATGATCCCTTTTTTGTTTTTCTAATTCCATTTTTGAGATCTTATTTGAAAGTTCTATAATTACCTTAGCCATCTCGTCTATTTTATCTTTCGAGAATTTCCCCGATCCTGAGGATCCACCTTGTTCTTTGAATTTTCTACTTTCTTTGTTCCAAGTTTCTATTTTTTATTTTAATTTCCCCGATGCCATCATGTTTGATTCGATTTCAAGGGAATCATCTTTCATTTTCGTAAGATCTTTTGATATCCTTTCTCTCAATAATAGAGTGAAATCTGGATCAAAGGCTCCAGCGAAAGTCGCCTTTGTTGCGGGTTGAGAAGGTTTAACCTCAATCGGGATTTTATTATACAACTTGTTAAACCTTTGCATGAACTCTAGAACTGGTTCTGAGTTTTTCTTTCTAATGGCCCCAAATTCAGTTAGGTAATAGAGGTGGTCTCTCCTTTCTCCCCATTGTGTGATAAAAGCATTTTCAAGTTCTTTGTAAGATCTTAAAGAACCTGTTGCTAAGGCTCGGAACCAGGTCTTCACCTGTCCTTCGAAAGTCTGAATGAGGAGTCTAGAATAGACATCTTCGTGTTCGATTCCAAGGATGTTGGTGAATTGGTCGAAGAAATTTATGTGTTCTTGAGTGGTTAAATCTCCTTCCCCCGTAAATTTCAGAAGGCTTTTCATATAGTTTTCGGGAAGGTCATGTAGGGGAACAGGGAGGACAAGGGGAGCATATCTGGCAGCTACCTTAGTGAATATTCCAGGAAGCGATGCTTGATTGTCCGCTGGTCCTTCTGGGGCACCCACCCCAGCTTCTGCGCCTCCATGTGCAACCATTGATAGATTTGGGGATGAAACTTAGAGTGTGTGAGGAGAGGGCTCACGCAAGTCTGGGGAATAGTCCTCAGGAAAAGAGAATGTATCGTATGAAAGGGGAAGCGAGACGAATCTCTCAAGTGTTTCCTTAGAATTCAAATGTGTAAAATCAAGCTGACAAATAGTATGTATGGGTGAGATGATTTGTCTATGGGATCTTCATGATTTTAAAATATTTTCCATATCTAAGACTGGTGAGGTCTTCTTATCGTCTAGGTTCTTTCTGGTGTTCTTTTGACTAATAGCCAATTAACT
Source organism: Picea glauca (assembly GCA_000966675.3). NCBI lineage: Eukaryota > Viridiplantae > Streptophyta > Pinopsida > Pinales > Pinaceae > Picea > Picea glauca. Next base: position 751,231 of record JZKD02S1124602.1, on the reverse strand, counting down.
AAATGTGGAGTCGCCAAGCGAAAAAATAAAGGTAGCCTTAGAAGGTTTTCTATCTTTGCTCACTATCAAAGAAAGAAAGTGTCAATGTCGTTCTTCCCATGGAAAAGTTTCATTTCTTCATTCCCCGACAACGCCGCCAAAAATATTTTGTTCCTGAGTTTATACTTTAAGGCTCTAAAGTATACCATCAAGGCATCTGAAAAATAAAGAGAATTAAGGAGTAAGAATCAATTATGAAGGGTAAATCAGAGTTGGTTTCTCAACTGTCTCTGTCTAGCTTCCCATTGTTCTTGAATGCTGATTTCTCTCTCAATAACTGCCCATGAACATTCTAATTCGACTCGGGTAGTTGTTGTTTGCAGGATAGTATTAAATAAGTTCAAAGCAATGCTAGTTTGATCCTGTAGGCTAGGTTCTATGTTAGGTTGTCTATTACTTGGGACAGTCATGAGGATTAAAATTTTATTAAATTATAAAAAAGTTTTAAAATTTGTTGCTTCAGTTTTGGGGGATGAAATAGAAAAGGAATTTTGGAACTCAAAATAATAACATAATAACAGTAAAGGTTGTTTCCTGTCCTTGAAGTAATTTGAGAATATTAAAATAAAAACAAAGTAACACTGTTGGAGAATATGAGGCTTTAATCGTGAAAGAATCTCATATCATAACAGAAGAAGGGGAGAAAAACAAAATTTCTAATGGAGTATAAGATATAACCATCCAACAGACCTACAGGTGTTGAAATTGTTGATAGCAATCACATAGGAAAAACTGTAAATGATTAGATAATCAAATAAATTCAAACTACAGTAGAATTTTGAATTAAACTATAGTTGATAATTCATTAGAAAGACATGGAATGAAAGATATTGAAAGATATTGAAAAAAAAGTGAAGGAACACATAGCTTCAAGGTGACCGAATTTGGAATCTCTTATGCATTATCTATATCATTGTAAATCAGAAAACTTCTAATACAATCGGCTCCCAAAAAACAAAATCCCTTTCTCAGTCTTGTGAGATTATATTTATACATGATCACCAAAACTTTTTCCCGTTGGTGATTAACTAATTTCTAAAAACTAACGGTTACATGAATGAGCAATGTTGAACCATTTACATTTCTATTTTAACTGCTTTATTATTTCAATGATGAAAAATATCCAAAACAATATTTCATGTCTGCATTGATAAACTTCCTTCTTTTGTCTTAAGACAGCGAATACATTTTCCCAGAAATTGCACCAAAACTCTGGGAGCTTCTGGGATATCTTTCACCTCAAATAAGAAGAACTTTCTTTGTAGTTCAGGCAGACAATCTTCGATTATCTTTCTTGTGAACTTAATAGTTTGTAACTTTAAGTTTGGCATCACTATCCATTTGTCAATTTGAGCGACATTGATTACCTTTATTTGTGGGATCTCTACTTGAATTTCTTCCAGATCCTCCTTGAAACTTAACTGATGCTTAACAATGTTAATGTCTCCTAACAACCCTGGACAGTTGGTTCTTCCAATGTTTAATGAATCTTTCTCTAAAAGGTCGAAAATTCCTTGACAGTCGTCATTAACCTCTCTGGTTATTTTCTTGTTTTCTGCGAGGTTTACCTCCCATACTTTGATTATTATATCACCTTTAATCTTCTCTAAAACAGATAGCTTCTAAGTCTCTCTGGCCTCCTCTTTTGTTGAAAGAGCCATTGTTTTTTGAAAAGTTGTTCTGGCTTCTTTCACTTCTCTTTCTTTCAGGAGAATACTCTCCAAGGATTTACTTTCCTGAAAGTAATTATGAATCAATTTCAGATTAAAGAACACTCCCTGTTGCTCTTTTTCTATCTTTGTATGTATTTCCAACACCTGGTCTTGGAAGATTTCAAGCTCTACCACTTGATTTTGAATGGAATTAATCTTATTTTGTAATTGTCTATTCATTTCTTCTTGTTGTAAGACCTGTGTTTGACTGACTTTTCAGATTTACTTCCTCTAAGCTTGCCTTCAGTTTTTGAATCTCTTGAATGTCATTGGATATGGCTCATTCCAGAACCTTTTTTATCTCCTGACTGATACTCTTTTCAGTCTCCTTCAATTGCCTTTGTAGCTGAGATATCATCTGATCTTTCTGTTGCAACATAGTTCTCAAATTAATCACAGAGTATAAATTTGTCGATGTTAAGGCTCCCACTGTGCCTACTATTTCTGTACAAATTCCCCTTCTTCAAGTTTTTTTCCGTCTACAATGATCTTGTGCTTTTTAATCATCATGTCTCCTCTTGGATGCATTTCCTGTTTCAGGATAGCCTTCCTTTTTTTATTGAACAAGTAATCAGAGGAAGGAATATCATCCCTAGAAATAGGTTCGAGATCATTGACATATAGAGCTCCCATTTGAGGGTCTCCACAGGTAGATTACAATGAAGTCAAAGAAGTGATAGGGATTCCAAGCTCTGTTGATGTTGTACCTCCTATTTTTTTGGGAAAATCCCCAGGGATTTCTGGGGGTGTTTCCAGCTCCTTATCTTTCTTTGACTCTAATTTCTTTATCTGAGGAACCTCTGTCTCTTGTGAAGGTATTTCAATCTCCTTCATTTTCCTCTTTACAGTTGTTGTATCTTGTGACTATTTCAAAACCTGGGGGAGGCCCTTCCTTCTCTGGAGGAGGGGTGATGAATTCACCCTGCAAAATCTTTGGCAAACAACTTCGCCTGTGAATTTGGAAAGACATGAAACCAGTCTGTAAGTCAGGTGATAAGGCCCATACCCTATTCAATACCTCCTCATAGGTTTTAACCTCTTTGAATATATCATCATAAATAGACTTTTCATGTTCATAAACTTTCATATTGCATTGCATCAAATGTCTGTTTACTACTTGATAAGGGTCATGTTTTTTATGTTCAATATCTACCAGTTTAACTTCTTCTAGTGCTTTGGCTTCCACTTTAGAATGGCCTAGGTTTAGTAATGAAAACTTTCCGATATGTATAGGGAATATTGGCCAGGACCTCTTTCGAGCTGCCTTTAGCTCTATTCCAATACCACCTTTCACTATTTGGTGTGCTACCTCCCTCAATACCAGTTTGTCCGAGAGGAATTTTGGAAGTGCATGAGGGGGAATTGAGCACCCAAAAACCCTAATGTAAGAGAAGTTTTCATCAATGAACCAGTCGGCTATTGCTTTGAGGTTTTCTAAGACTGGCTCAGAAATGGGAGGGGGTTCACAGCCATAAAACATCTTATGCATTGGAATTACTATGAAATGACAAATTTCGTAAAATGCATTCTTAACATTTTCTTCCCATAGTGCAGAGTGATACTTGTGAATGGGTTCAGGGTAGGCTAAGTTCCAACTCCAATTCATCAGGGGAAATGGAGTCACAAAGTATATTGCGTCCATGATGTACGTCGACATATAAAAATACATTGGCTGACCTTTAGATCTTGCAACTTTGTAATTTGAAACCTCTTGAGCTAGGTTATCAGAGAAAATCTTGCTCTAGTTAAAAGTGTATCCTTCTTATGCTTCTTCTAAAAAGGGGACCCATTCAGCAAGAAAATGGCAATGATTCTTTTTCCTGAAAAGTCTACACAACATAATGGCTACATAGACCATGTACTCGTTCAAAGATTCTGTGGTATAAACCCCATGGGTATCGGCCCTAAACTTTGATGGACATCTCCACCATTCTCTGATTAAATCAGGATAAGTTCGGTCAACCTCAATACACTCCTTCCTTTGAAATTTAGCTAAAAACTCGACATTATAAATGTACTTAGGATTTGGTGAGAGTTTATACATTACTTGTATATGCTCTGGCTTGAATGAGCCGACAATAACCCTTTGATCATTTAAAATGATTCTTGTCAGGATATCAAACTTCTCCAAGGCCTAATTGATCATGCCATCGTATGCCATAAGCCGAGGGCATGTTGTGATCTTATGAAGCTTTGATTCTGCTATATCCCAAAAGTGATTCTCGGAATCAGTAGGAGAATTCTTGATTTCGTCATCTAGGAGTTCATGTATTTGTCTCCAGGATTTAATTGAGTCGATGGCATGTGGTGTAGTGTCGGATATGATATCTCCTTCTGGGTTATGCATCTCCTCTGTATATTCACTTTTCTTCGATACTTTTTTCGGTGCCATGACTTTATGTTAGAGGGAAAACCTGTCACAGAAAAAGGAGCATATGAGCTCGGTTGAATGCGTCTTACACCTGATAGTATGAAACATAATAAGTTGCGAAAAACAAACCTTTCACTCTCTTTTAACTCATTTAACAATGAAGGTACTGACACAGCTGTCAAGAATTCAATACATTGAATGCAGTAGATATTTATTAAGATACACATTAGTGTCACATATCATCAATTATCCTTTATTAAAGTGGCTACATTTTGGTGCTTTTGAATTCAAAATTCAAAAAATTTCATTCAATCAGAAACCGAAACATGAACAAACCTAAAAGTTTGATTGTCATTAATCATGCTTCCAAAATAGAATTAATTTAGACTAAACACAAATTATGAGTCGATACTTCGCGTTTCATGATTTCGGGGATCGTGTTGACAAGAGATATGTTATCGCTAAATATCGATTTCCGAAAATGCGAAATCACGACAAGATTAAATTAGGACTTAAATTTGTTTTAGTAAATTAATTAATAAGTATTAAACCCACTTTGATTCTTTCAGGGTTTCGGGTATCGTGAATACATAAGGTATGTCATCGATGAACCCCGAATCCCGAAATCGCGATACGATTAACTTAAGCCTTAAATTTTCGTAATAGTGAATTAATTAATTAGAATTAAGTACTAACTTCCAAATCCCCGGATGGGGTGTCCCTCAGCGTTTCGGGACATTTGGCGGTTGAAGTTACAGGGAGCCGTAGCATGGCCACGCATGCCAGGCATGTGCCAAGGCCCGTCACCCTGCCCTGTATTTAATCGCTCCACTTCGGCCATGAAGTGCATTTACATCGACGTCCTTTCGATGCACTCGCAAGTGGGTTGGGTTATTATGGAGCTCCTCACGCTTTTCGGGTTCATTCTGCAGCGGAACAGCAGTCTTCCCTGGTGCGAGCAAGAGCCTTTCCCTCCTTGCCTTTCTCTGCTCCACGTCCCCTTTGCAATTCTCTTCGCTTGCTCCATGCCGAGGCA
>JZKD02S1124602.1:727071-737796 GCA_000966675.3 Picea glauca | reverse complement strand
AGCACCAGATGGGAATCTTACTCGATTTTGTTTACCATATATGCAATGTTCACAGAAATCAAAATCCAGAGTGCAATTAGACATACCTTCAACCATACCTTTACCGTGTAGTGTTGGAAGTCCCTTTTCTCCAATATGCCCCAGTCTTTGATATCATAACATGGTCTTCTTTTATGGGACAGTATTGGTCTTGTATCCTTCATTTATCTGCTCGGGGACAACATAACTGTTGCACCCATTAGTATAAGTGCTTCCCAACAACTTGTACAGATTTCCACACCGAAGTCCCCTCATCAACACCATTTCTCCTCGTACCATCTTGCAAGTGCCCTTTCCAAATACAGCATCCACTCCTGCATAATCCAACTTGCTTACATATATTAGGATTCTGGCTACTTTTTGAATGTGAAGAACCCCGGGGAGAGTTATAATCCTTCCATATTTTAGTAGAAACTTAACCCTTCCACGTCCCATGATTTTGGTTTTCGATTCATCTCCTACGAATACATCACCACCATCGTATTTTTCATATTCAGAGAACCACTCCCTGTGAGGAGTCATATGGTATGATGCACCTGATTCGATCAACCATACATCACGATCTTCATGTGTACCTGTAGATTCCAGGTAAACATCACCTCCTTCTTCAGTGGAGGTTTTCACCTCTGTGGAAGAGGTATTATCAGGCCCATTTAGTTTATCAACCATTTTAGACTTGCAATCTTTCTTATAATGCCCTGTTTTACCACACTTCCAACATTTCCTCAAAGATTTTCCTGGAGACTTAGATCTACCTATAGATTTAGGTCTCCCCCCCCGAAGACTTACCAGGATTACTGTCTTAGGTACGACCTATTACAAATAAAGAATCTATGCTATGACCATCCATGTTTTTCTGCCTCATCTCTTCAGATAACAAGGATGAAACTACATCCTCATACTTCAATGTAGATTGAGTGGTACTACCTATTTCTACAACCAGATTATCCCAAGAGTCTAGCAAAGAACATAAAAAAGTAATACACTTATATTCTTCTACAATCATAATATTAACATAGACAAGTTGACTTACCAGAGTATTAAAAGAAATTAGATGTTCTGTCATAGAATCTCCATCTTCCATCCTAAGATGATACAACTTCTTTCGAAGAAACAACTTGTTTACCAAGGAATTTGATTGATACAAATTTCCCAACTCATCCCATAGTTCCTTGGCTGTAGATTCTCCCGAGACATTCAACAACACCGAATCTGCCAGGCAGAGTCGAATAGAACTACTTGCTCTTCTATCCATCTTCTCCCAATATTCCTTTGACATACCAGTAGGTGGTGTACTAGTAGTTTGTGTACTATTAGGTTGTGTACCATTCGACTGTGTGCCAGTAGACTGCGTCCCAGTAGGTTGTGTACTAGGATCCACAACGATCCATTTTTCTTTGTCTATAAGAAGGTCCTCCATTTTGAGCTTCCATGGCTCAATTTTTTTACCGTTGAAATTATCTATCTCGATTCTAGAAGATCTCACCATTCCTCTTTCTACACTCAAATCACCACTGCAAAATCTCTCACTAAAACCAGGATTATCACAAATCCAAGATAAACTTGATCTATCAATACCGAGCCAAAACCTCAGCAACAAAGGCATCCCTATGAAGCCAAAAATGAGATTTTATACCACATGTAAGTTTTAAACCTGTGAAGTAAAGAAATTCATATAGATTCTTAAGCAAAATGGAATTTAATCAATGGCTCATACACATAGTACACAGGGATTTATACCAGAAACCCTTAACCGGGGAAACCTTTCTTATATTCATTATACCGAATTTCACCATTCACCATAAAATATGTATAATGTTTTTAGGTATTCTGTAGATACCAAAACCCTAATCCATTAATCTGGGATTAATTTAGAAAACCACTAAAAATAGAAAAATCCGATAAAAATAGAAAAATCCGATAAAAATAGAAAAACTTACCCCAAAACATTTTTTGGGGTGTTGCCCCAAACCCTGTCAGCTCCGGGCTACCACTCATTGCCGAACACTACGCATAACTAGGGGGGGCATACCTGACCCCACTAGGAACCCCTAGGAAGCACCTGATGCACATGACACAAAGAACACTACTCAAAGGATCCTCAGACGCAGTTGTCGAATCTGACGCACCCACACACACACATGCAAAGAATATAACACATACCCAACAACATAAACCCAAAAATATAGTTTGATACCTGGGATATCAATATCTTATGAAAGGAGTTACTCTTGTGAATCCTTCTTTTTCCTGAGGCCTATTTGTTTTTTTCAGTCGTTGATTATGAAATTTAAATCTTCTCGGTGGAGGAGTGTCCCAGTAATCTTCCTTGTAGGTCTTCCTATCCCCTTTGATTATTTCTACATAAATTTTTCGATATGTTTTTCTTGTTCTATTTCTTTGGAGCTTGATCCCTTTTCTATCTGATTGTATCCAAGTCCGTACTTTTCATTATTAGGCCTTTGACTGCTAATAATGTCATCCAAAACTTTTGAGTTGTTCTTCATATTTTTCTTTTGAAGATCCTTTCTCAATGTGACAATCTTTGCTTCCAAATTTCAAATGATCCTATCTCTTTCTTCTAACTTTTATTTGAGTTCTTCTTCAATTCTTTTATATTCTTCTATTTGGACATTCAATTCCATGATGATCTTCTCTAGTTATTGAGTGTCTTCCTTCTTGTCTAGTTCTACTTGTAGCTTCTTGTTTTTCCTCATTTCTCTTCTTATAACTTCTATGGAAGCCAACAATTCTTCTCGGTAGTCAAATTCTGCTACTTTATATTCTTCTTCAGTGTCTTCTTTATCAGAGTCTTCTACTTCTAGGAATAGAACTCTTTATGTCTCACTGTCACTGACTTCATCTTCATCTGATGAGGAGATGTCTTCTTTGGTGCATAAGATTTTCTTGAAAATTTTCTTTCTGGTTCCTTTTCCTTTATATGTTTGTTTTCTATTTGAGTAATCTTCATCATTCCCCTTATTTTTATTATGAGTACATGTTTTAGAAAAATGACCAATACCATCAAAATTAAAACAAATCAATGGAATCTTACCTTTATATCCGTCAGTGGTTCCCTTGTTCAATCTCTTGAAAAAATTGTCCCATTCTTCATCATCTTCTAAGATGTCATTGTTGCTGCTATGTTGTTTTTCTTTTTTCTTTTCCTTTTGTTTTGAATTTTTGGATTCTTTGAAAGATGCTTCTTTGATATCTACATTTTCTTGTTCAATTCTCATTTCATATGTTATGAATATTCCATGTAGTTCATCTATGCTTGTTGAGTATAGATCTTCTCTTTATTCTAGTGTTGATATCTTAGGATCATATCTCATAAGAAGAGATCTTAGTACCTTTTGAACAATTAAAGATTCTTTAATTTCTTCTTCCAATCCTCTGATCGCATTTACTATTTCATTGACTCGTAAGAAGTAATATTAGACATTCTCATCTTCCTTCATCTTTAGTTGCTCGAACTGACCTCTGTAAGTTTGAAGATTTGCTTCTTTGACTTTTGAATATCCATAAATATTTTGAAGTTTGTACCAAATATCTTTAGTGGATTTACAATGCATAACTTTGGTGTATACCGATTCACCAAGACCATTCAAAAGTGAATTTGTGGCTTTGGAATTATTTTGACCGAGTTGTATTGCTCTTTCACTTGTTGGCACAACTGTTGGTTCTTTGTATCCATCTACTATAGATTTCCAAATTTGAAATCAATGTGCATGTATATATGTTTTCATCCTTCTACTCCAGAATGCATACTTTTGTCCATGAAATTGTGGTATTACATGTTTGTACATGGTGTTTCTATCCATGATATATCTTTCAGTGGTTAAATTGATTCTTGAAGAAACTGACTCTAATACTAATTGTTTGATTACTGAGAGGGGGGGTGAATCATTAATATAGAAATAATCATTTTTAACCACAAAATGCAAGTGCTATATCAATGTATCGTTATCATCCAATAGTTTCAGAGTAAATAAAGAATGAACAAATGAGAAATCATACACATACATAGTACACCAATGTTTTTACGTGGAAACCCAAAGTGGGATAAAACCAGAAAATGTTTTTTCTTATATGTATTTAAGAATTACATTCATTGGAAGCACCAATTTCCTTTGTTTTCCAGTTGCAACTAGAAGGGAGGCTCCAACTCCCTAGTTGTTTAGGCTACAACCTGAAGGAATCTCCAACTCCCCAATTCTCTGGCTACAACCAGAAGGAGGCTACAACCCCCTAGTTTTTGAGCCTACAACCTAAGGGAAGCTCTAACTCCCCAATTATATGGATACAACTAGAAGGAGGGTACAACCCCTTATGTTCTCCAACTACAACCATAAGGTGGCTACAACCACCTGTCCTTCCCCCGTCCAACTACCCTGATGTAGAAGTAGAATGATGGAACCAGTGTTACACTATCACTGTGAGATATATTGTTGTAAACTTGTACCAATAAACCTATAATCAACATGTACCAATAAACTATGCCAACATGTACCATACATCAACCTGTACCATAAGCAAATGCATCAACCATGCATCAAACCTGTACAAATAACCTGTCACAATAACCTATCCAAACAACCTGTAATAAACTTGTACCATAAACAAGTGCATCAACCATGCACCAACATGTATCTCAACCTATACCATCAACGAGTGCATCAATCATGCACCAAATATGTACCAATCATGCATCAGATACACATAAATTGTGAATCATCAAGATGTACCAACATCATCAACTATACACCACATGTATGTACCAACTTATTGGCTACTTGTCTCAACCATGTACCCAACATGTATCTCAACCAAAATCCATCATCCATTTCATCATCCAAATCTAATTTGTAACTATGTAATAGACTTGGTTTATATGATCACATACATGCGAAACTTCCTTAACTTTAACAACAAAAGACTAGCATTTTCATCAAACTTTACTTTAGTCTCACATGACTAATTTTGGATTAGTCAAAAACCCTAACTTGAAATAATCATAAATATGTACCTATAATGAATGAAGATTTGAAAATAGTACACAATGTTCTTCAGTGTCGTTTATGCAATTCCTCCAATTTTCACTACTTGGAACCTCTCAGAAAAGGAGTTATAGCAAAAATCACATACCTTGTTCAATTCTGGCTTATTCTAGAGAGAGAACTTGTAGAGCGTGCCCCACAAATTTTTTTTGTTGTATGGATCTTAAAATGGTAAAAATAATACTACATATGGTAATTTAACCAATACATTTGGTATTACTTAATTTGGATATTTTATGAAGGATTTATGATGTTTTTACTAGAAACACATGTTTTAGACTAGTTTCAGGACTAGCCACAAACCCTATTTTCCACGGAGTGTAAATCCAAAAATACAACGCCCCACAAGATGAAATTTGTATCGCAAATACTTGGATATGTTTCCTCGATAGCCTCCCAATTTCATGGTCTCAATAATTCTACAAAACAATTTATTACGAAAATTGTGAGATGACTTGTAAATAACATACCTTAGAAATCATCATCAAAAGAATTTATACTCCCTTGAATTTCGACCTTCTTTACTTTACCTTCCCTTTGAAATTCAGCTTAGATATCCTTTGGTTACCTTAGTCACTTGTAGATATTCAATATTATCAAGTGTGGTTAAAATGAGAGAGCCCTGCCTCTTATTTATACTTTCATGTAGCTTCCCCAAGGGGTTACCTTTTAACCATCTTAACCCACTTTCCTTATTTTAGGGTTAACCCACTTCTAACCACTTGTCCACTTAGTAATTTCTCCATTAAATTTATTATTTAAATAATTTATTTTTTATTCACTTTGACTTATAGTAGATTCATAACTTCACTTTATTATTTACCTTCTAAAATCTCTTAAACCGCTTTCCTTATTTTAGGGCTAACGCACTTCTAACCACTTGTCCACTTAGTAATTTCTCCATTAACTTTATTCTTTAAATAATTTATTTTTTATCCACTTTGACTTATAGTACACTCATCATTTCACTTTATTATTTAAATAATTTCTTTTTTGCAACCACTTTGACTACTTTGACCTTTTGGGGCTTCTAGATGACTCGTGAGGGTTCTCCAACTTCACATGGCCATAACTTTCTAACCGTGAGGATTTATGTGACGTTCCACATACCACCGGAAATGGAATGACATATACTATCCATCCAGAATAGTATTACCTTAAAATATATTAAAACACATACCATTATACATCAAACAAACTTGGGTCCATTACCCAAACCTTTTTGCTACTGGAATTTGGTACCGAACTTTCTTCAAGGGTTGACATCAATGACAACTAACCCAAATAATAAACAATTATTCCATTCATACCTTCCTTCTATTATCCAATTGGGTTGGATGATCGATATAGCAAAGAGAAAAGCCTCAAAATATTCATCCTTTCTTGAGAGTGCATCTGCCACAACATTTTTCTTCCCTTTTTTGTTGATGATTTCAAAATCATAACCCAAATTCTTGGTCACCCACTTTTGTTTTTCTTATGAAGATAGTATTTGTTCCAAGAAGTATTTAAGACTATAATGATCTGTTTTTACCTTGAAGTGCCTACCTATTAGGTAAGGGCACCATTTCTTTAATGCATGTAGTATTTCCATCATTTCCTTCTCATAAATGGGTTTGTGTAAGTCCTTTCCCTTGAGTGGCCAACTTTCAAAAGAAAGGGGCCTTCCTTCTCACATTAGAAAAACACCAATTCCATTTCTCGAGGCATCACATTCCACAATAAATGTTTTTGTGAAGCTTGATGTGGTCAAGACAGAGGATTTCCACATTGCCTCTTTAAGTTGTTCAAAAGCTTGAGTTGCCTCTAGAGTCCATAAAAATGCATCCTTCTTAGTTAATGTCATTAAAGGTGTTGCTATTATTCCATAGTTCCAAACAAACTTGTGGTAGTAACCTGTCAAATCCAAAAATCCTCTAAGATTATTTAATGTTTTGGTAATTGGCCAATCCATCATGGCATTAATCTTGTTAGGGTTTACCTTGACACCTTCATGAGATAACATATGACCCAAATAATCTACCTCCTTCACCACAAATAAACATTTGTATGGTTTGGCATATATTTGTTTCTCCTTTAGTAGTTGTAGCACCTTGTCAACATGTCGAACATGATCCTCCCAAGACTTTCTATAGATTACTATATCATCAAAAAATACTAACACAAATTTTGGAAGGAAGGGCTTGAAAATGAAATTCATAAACCCTTGGAATGTGGAAGGTTCATTCGTAAGGCCAAAAGGCATGACCAAAATTTCATAATGGCCTTCATAAGTTCATAATGTTTTTTTTGGAATATCTACTTCCTTCATTCTAATATGATGATACCCTGAACGAAGATCCAACTTTGTGAAATATATTTCTCCATGTAGTTCATATAAAAATTCATCAATGACGGGAATGGGAAATTTATATTTAATAGTGATATTGTTGAGCTCTCTATAATATGAAAACATACACCATGAGCCCTCTTTCTTGAGTACCATTACCATTGGTGCAGAGTAAGAACTTTGGCTAGGTCTAAGAATGCCAAACTCTAACAGTTCTTCAACCATACGCTCAATTTCACTCTTCTGGGCATAAGGGTATCTATAAGGCCTGATGTTAGGAGGAACAATCCAAAGAATTAGGTGAATAACATGATCATGACTTTGAGTGGGTGGAATAACTCTGAGAATATCTTCAAAAACTTTGGAATGCTTATCAATGATGCCTTAGATATCTAGGGGAATAGATAGCTTAGATGTTTGAAAATCTAGTGAGCATTGTTGTACAATTACACCATGATTCCCTTTTTTCAATAATGTTTCCAGGCCATTAGATCTTATCACCTTATTGGGTTTCCCTTTGATACCCATTAACTCAATTTCCTTTCCTTCCAATGAAAATTTCATGAAAAGTTCTTGAAAATCAAAAGCCATTGTTCCTAATGATTGTAACCATTGGAATCCTAGTATGAAATCAGCACCACCCATGGGTATATCAATCATTGGAATATTAATTACATATTCCCTCAGAGTAAGTTTTATCTTATGTAATTTTCCTAAGCAATTGATATATCCCCCATTTGCAATCATTACTTTAAAATATGACACTGGATACATAAATAAATTGAGATCTTTGGCTTATTTATAGTGAATGAAATTATGAGTACTACCAGAATCAGTTAGGACTATTACTTTTTTTATTTTTGATATATGCTTTGATCTTGAGGGTTTGAGGAGTTCTAATTCCAACCAATGCATTACATGATATCATGGGAGACAACTCTTCAAAAGAAATCTCTTCTACTTTTTCATCTTGAGATGGTTCTTGTTCTTGTTCTTCTTCTTCTTCCTCTTAACAATTCTATGTAGAATAATTTCTTCTCACCACACTCATGTCCCTTACTATACTTGCTGTCACAATTAAATAATAAACCCTTTTATTTTCCTTCCTCCAATTGTCGAGGTGTCAACCTTGTAGGTTGAGGTGTTTTAGAAGAAGGAACATTATTCTCTCGATAGATGTTAAGAGTGGTCCTTCCAGTAGCCATAGCCATATTTTTACTTTCAACATTTCTCGCCACTCTGAATGCATTCTCCAATGATTTGGGTTCCCAAAGGTGAACCTCACGTTGAATGTTATCCTTTAAAGTTCCTATGAATACATCAATTAGGTGCTCATCTGTAATATTTGTTACCTTTATATTTAATCTTTGGAAGTTCTAAATGTGCTCCGCAACTAAACCCTTTTGCTTGAGATTTATCAATTGGCTAAATAAGGTATTGCTCCATGTATCCTCATAACGTGCTATCATTTATTCCATGAAATTTTTCCAAGTGACAAGTGATTTGTGAGAACAAAGCCATCGATACAACACAAATTGATTGGGTTCTAAATATAAATAAGAAATTCATACCTTTTGTGTGTGTGGAACATCATATAGCTCAAACAAATGCTCCATCTGAAGTATCCATGTGATTGGATCCTTTCCATCAAACCTCCTCATATCAATATTAGGAAAGTGGTTGGTCTTCAACCCAAAGTTAGAGTTTCTCGAGTCTTGATTCATCTTCCTTGTGCCCTCATCATGAATTTCATGGGATACATTTTCACTTCCAGGTGGTCTCTCTATTAAAAAAAAATTCAATCCTTCTATGATATCCCTTTTTAAACCATCCATCTTAGTATCCATTATTGTCTCCAACTTAGCTTCAGTTGAATCCACCATCCCTTGTAGTTCACCTTTTGTTATTGTCTTATTTTTTAAATCATTTATGTCCCTATGCATTTCTTCAGCTTCATCAAGCATCCAAGTAGGACTGTCTGAAGGGTTATTTGGTGTAGAAGTTCCATTTTTTGGTGGCATGTTGGCCAAGTATCACTTTTAAACCTTGATTTTGATTTGGTTCTACTAGAGGATGTTTCTTCTGTTGTATCTCCAAAATTTTGACCCTTCTAGGTCTAATTTTTTTTTCTTTAGTTCTTTGATACGCCTTCTCTACAATTCCATAGGTATGATCAAAATTGGATGTGCCAAGTGGAATTTATGGTAACTTCCCCACACCTTGTTGATTTGTTTTCCTTCTAGGAGAGTGTACTTGTAAAGAGTTCCAAGTGCACAATATATGATATTTGATTTTGCAACTCGCACCAGAAATACTATAGACTTTCCACTATCCAATGAAGTTGATCTCACTTAATTTGGATACTAATTGAAGACAATATCATTGTTTTACCCGGAACACATGTTTGAGACTAGTTAATATGACTAGTCAACTACCCTATCTTACACAGGGTGTATCTAAAAAAGTAGGATGACCCAAAAGTTAAAATTTGTATCCCATCTAACTTGATAATTTATATGAATATCCTCCAATTTTGAGTGTCTGAAACGTCACAGAAACAATGTTATAGGAAAAATTATGTGATAACTAAATTCTAGATGATTTGAAAACCCTATCTTACAAATTTTATATATCTGAATGTATAAGGCCTCGGGAGTTTAAATTTGAACCCCAAGTACCTTGATCCATCCAATAAATATCCTCTAAGGATTTCCTTTTGAAACATCGTAGAAAAAATTTATAGATAAAATTCCAAGGTGTCTCAGATGCAATAGCGAAACCCCAAGACCTTGAGCTCTAAAACCAAATGTTAAGAACCAAATTTCAAAATAGCATAAAAAAAACCTTAGAATAAGTACTCCAATCCTTGACAAAGAGAGAATTTCAGATAATAAGCCTCTTCGAGGGGGAAACCTCCTTATACACCACATAAATTTACAAATACAAGATGATTCTAAATGAAAAGGTCTCCTTGGTATATATAGGAGACTAGGAGGTACAATTACAACTAATGGACCCAAGTCGACATAAATAAAATAACAATGCTAATTTAATATGCCCCAATTAAGGGGTAATGTGCCACTATTTATGGCTTAACAAGATGCATACATGAGTGATCACGATTGTGATATTGATGGCAGTGCAAATCATGATGATGAAGATTTGTCACCTTAAATTTATGGAATAAATTTTCACTGTGCAAATTGGATTTTATTGTTTTGGCCATGGTATTATCCAAATATTTTTTTTCGATACTATGCAATGTTTCAAATATGATTTCCTTTTGTTCCTTACTAT
>JZKD02S1124602.1:715985-727021 GCA_000966675.3 Picea glauca | reverse complement strand
TATATTAAACAAGACTTTTAGATACAGGATTTCACAGATTTCAAAGGGTATTGACCAATAGATGTCTATGCTTGAAATATCTTAAATCACTTAGAGTTTCAATGAATAAATCATCAGTAAAAATTTTATATTTGATCATCCTTTGCTTTACCAAATTCCATCCAAATTATGCTCAATCTTGTGATACCTAACATAAATATATAAGGATTAAATCACCCACAGAACTTAGTGTTACAATCAACCTTCAAACAATGATTATCAAAATTAGTAGATACCATTTTGATCAAACTCTTGAACTGTTGTATCAACACAGAACACATATTTATGGTGAGTTTATGTTTCAAATATCAAGTATGCCAATAACCTTAAAGACTGCATGTCAAAATGGAACCTTGCCAATTTATTTAACACATGTTGGAGATGAATATGGTAGAGAAAAAAGAGATGACATCTAATTTCTTGTTGGAATTTTTTGAATGCATTAGGTAGGGATGCTCTTACAGATTATCTACCGATATCATGGATCCTTGTTATTTTTAACTAAGAAATAGGGCATTACAATGAATCTCTGTACATGAAACAAACCATCATGGTAGGATACATGGTATTAATTTATTTTAGTTACAAACATAGAACCATTTCAATGAGGAGAATACTATAGAAGAATGGCCTAAATCTATTTGAAGTCACAAAGGTCATTGGCCCTATTGTTTCCTCATCTGAGAAATTAGATCGATTTGAGTTTTTTTTTCAATTTTTAATTTTTTGTACACTTTATAAGGGTTGTTCAAACTAACATTTCTTTTTTGTGAGATATAGTTTGGTTGATTTTGATTTTGAGTTGGCAAAGCTCAATTTCAAATGCAATTCCATTCTCTTAGGCACCTATATTCTCACAATATCTTAGGTGGCTATATGTTTTGACTTATGAATTTTCAATTATCATTCATGGTTTATCTATTTATGATTTTTCTCATATAATTCTTTATGAACTTGGGCACTCTACAAATCACCCTATCCAAGAGGGTTTAACAAAATTGCTCAAAATGGGGGAGGGTGAGTGGTTCTTGAAAAGGTTGTGTGAAACAAAATGTGTATGTTTCTATGAGAGATCAAACCTAATACCATGAGCTCACACCTATCTTGTGTGAAATGATCAGAGTTCCTAAGATTGGATCTGTTGGGAACACCTTGGATGGTCAAGGTGATTGATTTTATCCATAAGACTATTTGTGATGTGGCTTATTTATGCCTAAGTTGGCCTTTATAGATTTCCATTGCCAATGTACACCCATTGCAGAGATGGGCCCATGTTACAATTGTCACCTGACAGTATATATGGATACCATGTTTAAAATCCATCCGTTATAACTTTTTATGGATAACCTAATTGCTTCTTTGTACATGTAGCATGTGTCTCAACAATCCTTGCATAATTTCCATTACTAGCACCTATATGGAAGCCTTGATGAATACACCATTTCCACATAACTGGAATTTGTTTGTAAGTCCATGATAGTGTGGGTTTAGAGTTGGTATTACATTAGAGGGTCATGGTTACTTTGGTTATGAATGTCTCCTCTGGTTATCTATGGACAATGCAATATTTGTACATCAAAACCAATCAATTGTTTTGATTAATATTTTAAGATCATAAAGAACTACCTTTAGTCCTAATGCAACTAGTTATAGTCCACTTGATATGTATATCTTCATATGCCCATTTATCAAAGCTAACGAGAGATTTATAGTTGAGGAATCTATTCTCACAAAGACATTCAGTCGACACTTGATCTCACACATTCAGACTCAAATGATATCACACATTTAGGCATTGTATAGAACCATATTTTATGCAAGGAAATATGGTATACACATTCTTATTAATCATACTATGTGATTATATAATCAATATATTAATTTTATAGTCTTTGTTTTTCCATGTACTGCTGATGTTTTTTATGGGAAATGTTGGACATAAAGGTTATGAAGAATAAGGTGGTGAAACGTAAAAGTCGTGAAAGATGTTAGGTAGATAGAGAGGTATTGGGGGGCTCGGAGGGCCCATAGTTATAATAGTATATACCATTCAATGTAAGGTGTACTAGGTCCACTATATTATTAAATAAGGCCCACTATGGTATTTAGATATAATAAATGTAACAGGACTTCTTAGAAGTTTCTGCTTCTAGAAGGTTCTTTCTCTAGAATGTTCTTAGGTGGTTGGTAGCACAATATAAAGGGGTTCAAGAAATTTAATGAGTAAGAAGAGAAGTATTTTAGTTGGAGCGGTATCTCAATAGGAGGATTACCCCTCAAAGAGGCAAGTTTACAGGAGATGATCCCTTCCATAATAGGATCCATTGTATGGTGTTTCACTACCTCAAGGGTTTTGATATAATAAAGTAATGGTTTTCTATATCGTTTCACATATCTTATGTGGTAATTGTATTCAGATATATTTGGTACTATTTTGGTATTTTATATTCAGGTCTTTGGTACTTAACAATTGGTATCAAAGCACTTTCCTTTGAAAGAAGTGTGAGATTTTGATTTTGATTTTTTGCAGATTGTTTCAGAGAAGAAAAAGAGGGATGAGACATTCCAAACAATTTGTGTATATTTTTGTGAAAAAATTCCAGAAATGGGTTGTATATATGAGTTCCTCTCATAAAAACGTCCAATTTAAAAAAAGAATTGTCTGAAACAGAGTTTCGGAAGTCAAAATATTGACATTTTAAAATATGTAATTTTCAAGGTTTTTTCCATGGACGATGGATTTTTTTTATTATTTAAGTATCATATGGAGGACGAATTTGATAAAACAAAATTACAGATATGAGTTCCTATTTCAAAAATAGATGATTTCAAAAAAAAAAAAACCACCCAAATTGGAGCTCCGAAAATGAAGATATCTCTGATTTAAAATCAACCATTTTGGGGGGTTTTCATGACGACAGTTGGATTGCAGAGTTCATAAATTTTCATAGGGTGTTCAGATTGCTATCAGATCACTATCATTGGATAAATAATTTTAATATATTTATTTTGATATATTATATATTGTGTTTCCAATGGATATTAGATCTCAACTCCTCATGGGAATTCTACAGAAGATTGAAGCCATTGAGCAACATTTTCACGAGGGGCAACAAATTATTAGGGATAATTGTCATAATGTTCAAAGGTACTTGGATAGAATACATGAGAGATATATTATGGAGGACATCAAGGATGCATATACTCAAGAAGTATATGTTTGGTATGGTTTTGAGGCCAATTGTGATGATTGGTATATGGATAGTTTTCATTTCTGGGATGACAACCACTTTCATATTTTATTTGATGAATATACTCCACTTTCTATACAGAGCATCAATGTGACAAATTAGGAGCCAATTATGATTACCAGTGCCCATCCTACATGTTCTACAGTGGTATTATTCCTTCCATATTTAGTTACAACCCTTTCCCACTGTGTGAATGGATCTTTTTTTGTTTTCAACAGACGTATATGTGGATGGATCTTTTTTTGGATGGATTTTTTGTTGAATACATTATGTATGGATTTTTTCTGATCTTCTTTTGTTTTGTTTTTGATAGTTTGCATTAACTCCAACAGAGCGTGAAGTATTCTAGGTAGGTGATAAATTTAACATACTATATCCATATGACGGTTTTATTTCCAAAACTAGACAAATTCAATCACTTTCTCTGATCCTTGGAGTGCCACTTGGTCCCGAAGATGCCAATATACTTTTCATTAATGTCACAAGTAACATCCCCATTTCCTATGAATATATAATTGATGGATGTGAACATTTGAAGAAGACAAAAATGAGTTTCATTCGGTGGTCGAAGAAGTATTTGAGAAAATCATTTATCTAGATGATCATGCTTTATGAATTAGTTGCAAACTTTTTGTTTACTTTACAATGTCGTTAGACCATTTAAACTTACTTTACATAGTATTCATACCATTTAAACTCACTTTACATAGTGTTCAAACCTTTTTTCTATAATGGCATGTGACCTGAGATATAAGGACATGTTTTAATGCATCTATTAACTGGTTCATTTCATTTAATCTTTCTTGTTGTGCGATTAAAAATGTTGTTTCTATCATGCCTACAAGGAGTGATATAAGGGAATGTTTTAATGCATGCATATTTTCTTGCGGAGCCATTAGAAATGTTTTTTCTGCCACACATACAAGGACTAATATGAGATTGCAAGAGTGTGTGTTTACATTCCATTATTTCTATGCTCTGCCTTTGGATTTGATTGCTATTTATTTACCTTATTGCATGAGCCTTTTAGAGTGAACAAATTGTGTGAGTGTAAATAGATTCTTGCATAGAAAGTCAATATCCATTGAATTGGAGCAGGATAGAATATTGTTACATACTAGGAAGACTGATATTTGATTTTTTGATATTTAGGTTAATAAGGGGTTTACAGACTTAATTGTTGACAATGTTGAGAATAACTTATTGTGAAAGCCTCATATATGATGGGAAGTAAAGTGTGTTTCTCCATTGAAACTAGTCTGCTAAAATGATTTCAAAATGAAATAATTCTAGACATTTCCATTTATGATGATGGGAAGATATTATGAATGCCATTTTCATAATATATAATTACTTGAGATGACCTTTTAGATTTTAACTAGTTTATCTTATGTAGGTTGTATTCTATTTTGGTTTACAGTTTTAAACTGCAATTAATGGATCAGAGGAGTTGGAGTACAAGGATTTGGTTTGTTTGGTATTTATCAGTGCATCCTTTCCTCCACATGGGACTTTAACTTCTGATAGATGAGAACTGTCAGACCCATCTTTTTCATCTTTCTTTTTACCTTGTGCCATATTTGTGATGTTTTGGTCTGACCTAAAGATTGATACTGAGTCATTGTATATTCCTTGTATCCCATTCTCTTGCATCCCTATTAACCCCTAGGGTCTTATTCTCACATTCCTTGATGAATATTAACCTACCCTCTAGTGTATCTACGATATAATTTATTAATCCCTCCTCCATTCCACAAGTTTCTTGATCATAAACTTGTCACAATTCCAATTGTATGAAGGAGATTCACTTTTATGTATACTTCCAGCCTCCCTTTGTATCATTATTTTGGAATTTCGTGGTGACATCAACATTCTTCTTGTTGGGGACCTAGGTATGAGTAAGTCCCAACTACTTTAGTATGTGGACAAGTTGGCTCTTCGAGGTATTTATACTAGTGGTCGGGGAAGCTCTGCAGTTGGTTTGACTGCTTATGTGTCAAAGGAACCTGAAACTGGTGAAACTGTATGTTTAATGAATTTGACATGCATCATTGAATATTTTAATGATTGGAAATGGAACTGTGATATGTCACTTTTTGTTCCATTAAAATTGTGGATTATTGATTTTTGTTTTAATGTAATAGGTATTGGAAAGTGGAGCACCAGTTTTGAGTGGCAGAGGCATTTGCTGCATAGATGAGTTTGACAAGATTTCAGATAATGCTTGAAGCATGCTACATGAGGTGGGATTTCCCTTTATTTTCAAATCGATGGAGTATATATTGTTCATTTAGTGGTTTTCCCTTGATTGGGCTTACCCAGATTCTATTCTTGTTCCTACATTTGTTTATCATCTCATAATGTGTTCTTCTATTTAAGGTAGGTGACTGGAATAACAGAATGTGTCAATTGTTAAGGATGGGATCATAACACTCTTAATGCCAGGACATTTGTGTTAGCATGTACCAACCCTAGTGGTTCACACTACAATCCCAAACTTTCATTTATTGACAATATCCAACTTCCTCCAACATTTCTCTCTAGGTAAATTTTAGTCAATATTGTGCACATGGTATGACTCCTTGTGGGGTTTGTTTACTTTTCAAATCCACAAAGCTTATGGGTTACACCTATAGTTTTGATACGATTTATTTGGTTCTTGACAAAGCTAATGATCATACCAATCAACACCTTTCAAGGAATCTTGTTTCATTTCTTTATGAAGATCCCGAGGTATGGAATTATGTATATTTCTTAGGATGGCTTCAAATGCATGGGATATTCTTTCAATTTACATGACTAGAATTACCTTATTTCTCATTATAGGACCTAAGAGTGGACACATTGGATGTGTCAACCCTGAATTTATATATCAGTTATGCAAGACTTCATATACATCTCAAAATATCTTATGAGGTTGCCAGATATATTACCCATGTTATTGTTAAAATGCACAGGAGGGGCAACTTCCCTGGCAACAATAAAAAATTTGTTGCACATATGTCCAAAATCATTACTGAAAATAGATTCAAAGAGTGGTTCATTCATCCCCCTCTCTCTCTCTTGAGTATGATGTTTATACACAGAGAAATGGAATTCTACATGTGCTAACTCCATATTTGTCCCTTGATAAAATTTGTAGGTAATTACGACAACACCTAGACAAATTGAAATCCTAATATGAATTAGTGAAGCACATGCTCGTGTTCGATTCTTTAAGTGGGTAAGAAACCCTCGGGGTACAATAGAAGCTTGTACATGGAAATTTTTTCCCAATTAAAACAAAGTGAATGTTCTTCATATTAGAATGTAAAATCAAGTATATATATCTCATAGGGTCATGAAGCCCAGAAGCATACAAGTGATTCTTAACATATGTGAGTTGTGCAGGTTGAAAGTTGTGATGTGGCTGAAGAATTCGGGATTCTTGAAGTTTCCTTTCAACAATCTACAACTAATCATCTTGGACACATTGACCACACTTAGAGGGGGGGTGAATGAGTGTGGGGATCTTTTTCAAACTTCCCTTGACAAAAATCCTTAGTTAACAATAACCATTTACTCATTACTTATTGTTTTTATTTATAATCAGTTAAATGTGAACATACATCAACAACATATACCAATAACATATCTCATTGTTGGACAACTGAGAGGGGGGGGGTGAATCAGTTGTTACCGTGCTTAAAAAATTATGCTTATTTTAAACTCTTTGCAGAGCACTTAATGACAATCACAGTAATGCAGGGAAGTATGCATTAGAACATTCAACATCATTCACACATATGAAATACACAGAGACAGATATTTCCTAAGGAAACCCATAAAGGGTAAAAACCTCTTCTTCTTTATATGATAAGTATTCTTTACATTTTGTACATTATCATACTTATGAGCACCAACTCATAATGAGGCTACAACCTCTGTTTTGCAAGATGATACTTGTTGAGAGCACCAACTCTCTGGATTCTCTAGCACCCACTAGAAGGAAGCACTGACTCCTGGTTTCTCTAGCACCCACTAGAAGGAAGCACCAACTCCCTGGTTTCTCTAGCACCCACTAGAAGGAAGAAACAACTCCCTAAATGTTCCAGCACCAACTGGATGGAAGCACCAACTTCCAGTCACACAGGCACCAACTTGTATAATAGAGAACAATAGTTCTCCCTTGCACCACCCCGCCACCCTGGTTTTTCTGGCTGCAACCAGATGGAAGCTACAACTCCCTGTGTTCAAGCACCCACTTGAACCTCTGAGGACAACAGTCATCCCTAGCACCTCCCAACCACCCTGAAATATAAAGTTTTCTATATATAAATTTATCACAGTGATACAATATTTATCATTGGCTTACCAAGCTTATCATTGTTCTACCATGCTGCTCTACTCTCCTATATCAGTCTCTCTTTGTCTGCATCTTCTTGCACTTTCTGATCTCCTACTTTTCTCTACAAGAGAATCTCAGCCTTCTTTTACTGTCTTAGTTATCATCTCTATTCTTTTCTTATGCTGCACTTTATGCTCTGTGCGCCATATCCCATCTATGCACCATTCTTGTTCTGTGCATTTCAGTTGCTACACTCTGCCTCCTTCTACACACCTAACTCACACTCAACAACATCACCCATCTCTTCTTTGTTTTTCATTCTTATAGTCTCTGTGCACCTTGTGAATGCTATATGAACCATGCTTCTGCATGCTCTCCCCATGTCGAGTGCTCTACCTGATCATCATTGCAACTCTTCAGCTTCTCTGGTAGTTAAACCCATGCGTCCATCATCACTGGGTGTTATGTCGAGATTCCTTAGCCTCTTCAGCAGTCAAGACTCTTCATCTTCTTTGTTGTAGTTCCAAACTCCAACTGTCTTACATCTATCAATTGCCTCTATGAATAGTCTTCATACCACTGGCAGACTCCTTGAGACTCTTCAGCTCCTCTGGAAATCACATTGAGGCCTCTTCGAGTCCTCTAGCAGAAACCATAATTCATTTCTAGCAGTTACACTGTGAACCCCTTGAGATTTATTCCTTTGGCACCTCTCACCTTTCCTTTCACATGTGGCCTCATGCGATGACCACACACCTGTTCAGAAGGTGCTTTTGCGAATTTATTTTTTCAGCATTCCTGTGGAGAAGTATCTTGACACTCCAACTCCCAGTATCTGAAACCTACACCAAAAGGTGTTTTTTGCATTTCGGAGATTCTGTGATGAGTCGTCTTGACTCTCCATGTCCCAAACTTTGAAATGGAGCTTGTCTCTTCGAGCTCTTCTCTACATCTCTTCGACGATGTGACCATCGGCGGTGACCAAGTGCTTTCGCAATTTCACACTTTAGATCAACGGTCCATGATCCATGGTGATTAGACGACTATCCTCTGCCCCAGGACTTCAGCCTTTCGCAATTTCACATTTCGGCACTTTGGGACTCCTGTGATGAAGAGTCTCGACTCTTGACTCCTCCAACTCCCGGTATCCAAAACTCTGGTTGATGTTCCTGTTTCAGTATTTTGGCATTTCACATTTCACAACTCCAGGACTCCTGTGATGAAGATTCTCGACTCTTGACTCCTCCAACTCCCAGTATCTGAAACTCTAGTTGATGTGCCTATTTTGGGATTTTGGCATTTTGCATTTCACAACTCCAGGACTCCTGTGTTGAAGAGTCTCGACTCTTGACTCCTCCAACTCTCGGTATCCGACACTCTAGTTGATGTGCCTGTTACGGGATTTTGGGGTTCCGCATTTCACAACTCTGGGACTCCTGTGTCGAAGAGTCTCGAATCTCGACTCCTCCAACTCTCGGTATCTGAAACTATGAAATGGATTCAGATCAACGGTCCACGATCTCCCTTTGATCAACGACTCAGATTAAATCGTGGTTTTTCATTTTTCAATTTTGGCATCTTGTTGTGAGTGTCCTTGACACCTCCATCTCTCGGTATCCGAAACTCCGAAATGGAGTCGGATCAATGTATTCCGTCATTTCACATTTCTCCATTTCAAAATTCTTGTCGTGAGTTACTTCCTTGACTCATCCAATTCCCGGTATCCGAAACTCCAAAATGGAGTTTACGCTTCTGATCTTTCTATGCCATTAACCCTGTTCTTCTGATCTTCCTTGCCTCCTTGTTTTCCATCAAATGAACAAGCACACTCTTGCACTCTACGTGCACCTCTGCACTAGCTCTTCTGGTCTTCACGAGCTTGCTCTGCTTCGTCTTCCCAAAATACTTCTAGTGCCCACCTGGAACATTACACCTGTACTCAAACCATCATCGTTGTTGTACTTTCCATCAATGACAAGCATATTCTATCTGTATAACATGCCAACAATCTCCCCCTTTGGCATTGATGGAAACAAAGGCACCCGGACTTGTTCTTTTCTCCCCCTTTGACATCAATGTCAAAGAATAACACGCTCCCCTTGAGCTGTTGCAGTATTTTTCCAGAGGTATCAGATATTCAATCAATACAAACTCCCCCTAATAGGATGGAATCTCTTAGGTGTGAGACGGGATGACACCCAGCTTCTGTCGGAGATATTCAAATGGTGTCTTGGCTAGGAGTTTAGTAAAGATGTCTGCAATTTTTTCTGTGGTTGGAATGTAATGGACCTGAACAATCTGATTGGTGACCTTCTCTCTTAGAAAATGGTATTTTATGGGAATATGTTTGGTCTTGGAGTGGAATACAAGATTCTTGGACACATTGATGGTACTACTATTATCACATTGAATTGGGATCGGTGCAGCATATTTTACCTCCAATTCTGCAAGTGTCTGAATCATCCATAATGCATGAGTGCAACTAGTGGCAGCAGCAATGTACTCTGCCTCTGTAGTTGATAAATAAATGGAACCTTTCTTTTTACTCAACCATGCTCCTAGAGAATCTCCTAAGAAGAACGCACCTCCACTTGTGCTTTTCCTTTCATCCATGCAGTTAGCCCAATTAGCATCTGAGTAGACTGATAATTGAAAATTCTAATTCTTAGGATACCATAGGCCATAGTTCATTGTTTCTTTCAAATATCTGAATATCCTTTTGACAACTTGCAAATGACTATGTTTAGGTGCAGACTAATATCTTCCTACCATTCCAACAACATGCATTATGTCTGGATGAGATGCTATGATGTACAACAGAATGCCTATCATTGACCTATATGAACTTTGATCAACATTAGGTGAGTCATCATCCTTGCTTAATTTGCATCCGGTAACCATAGGTGTGCCCACCGGTTTAGAATCTTCCATTTGAAACATTTTCAACATTTCTCTTAGATATTTTTATTGAGAAATGAACATCCCTTCTGACCTCTGAGTAATTTGCAGACCAAGAAAAAATGACAGTTCACCTATCATAGACATTTCAAACTCATACTCCATGACATAAGCAAACCATTGTACCAATGATTCCTTATTACATCCGAAGATGATGTCATCTACATATACCAACACAATGAGCAAATCATTATCCTTTGTTTTGATATATAGATTGTTGTCAATTGTTCCTCTCTTGAACCCTTTGTCTTTGAGATATGTATCCATTCTGTGATACCAGGCACGAGGGGCTTGTTTTAACCCATATAAATCTTTCTTCAGCTTGCATACTAAGTCAGGGTTATCCAACAGTTTGAAACCCTCTGGTTGTTCCATATAGACTTCTTCATTTAAATATCCATTTAGAAAAGATGACTTGACATCCATTTGATAGACTTTAAACCTTTTATGACAAGCATAGG
>JZKD02S1124602.1:704900-715975 GCA_000966675.3 Picea glauca | reverse complement strand
TAAACTGTGTCCTGGTTAGCTTTCCTACTTGGCAGGGTTTACACATAGAATCTTGGGGCTTTGATATTCTCGGAAGATCTTTTACTGCCTCAAGATTTTTGAGCTTGATTAATTGGTCAAATTTTAGATGTACAAGTATCCTATGCCATAACCATCTTTCATCATACTTGCTTAAGTGACCTTCTTATTTTTCTTCTTTTAACACATAGACATTGCTTTTTGTTCTTATCCCTTTTGCAACTAGTTGTCCTGAATTCACAGATTTTATTCTATAGTCTTTAGAGGTAAAAACGACTTCACATCCTCGGTCACAGACTTGACTGACACTAAGAAGATTATGTTTCATACCTTCTACGAATGACACATCTTGAGATTTCCCTTTTCCATTACTCAAACTTACCATTCCTTTACCTTTTATTTTTCCTGGTGCATCATTTCCAAAAGTTACATTCCCTGATTTGCTTTCACTTAGAGTTATAAATTTACTTTTGTCTCCAGTCATATGTTTGGAACATCCACTATAAATGTACCAGGGATTCTTTTGTCTTTGGGCTGATAACACTAGTCCACACTTGTCATATGCTTTCTTCTTCCAAACCTTGACATTTTCAACAGTGGGGATCAAATCTGGCTTGTAATTCCTTAAGCGATAATCTGCAGCTTTATGTCCATAGTTATGACAGATGTAACTTTTTGGTTCACTAAATATAAGATCATAGCGATTTTTATGCTCATAACTATTGTTATGTTTAACCTGCGTCCTTTTCCCAGCCAGCACATGATTTATAGTCTGAGGTTGTTTGTTGCTTGGTTGTCTCAATCTTTGTTGTGGAAGATGGTTATTCATTGAATATATTGATTGTTCATATCTAAATCTTAAAGAACAATTTATAGCTTTGTGACCAAAATTAGAGCAGAAAAAACAATATCCATAGAAAAATCCTTGGTACCTAGAAAATGGTTGTCTTCTTTGAGCAGGTCGATTTCTTCCATGCTAATGATTTCCTTGAGCAGGGAGTGCATTATTTATTTGTTCTACAGATTTAGTCCTGACACCTTTTTCCTTACTCCTCCTGGGCAGTTGATTGCCTTCCTTTGTTTCTGCAGGTTCGTTGTTGTCACTGGTTGTAGATTTGACAAACATGATGGATTCTTTGTTTCTTGGCTGACCACTACTTGATCCCTCTTCATAACCCAAACTAGTTTTCAGCTTTGGATTCCTTTGCTAATTCAGAATGGTGGATAATCCTTCTGAGGCTTTGACACCTGACAGATTATAATGATACAAGGCTTGAAACTTCTCCAACTCTTTCCTAGTTTTCACTACTTCTTCTTCCAGAGCTTTACATATTGCCTTCTTTTCTGATAGCTATTGTTTCAGAATGTCCTCGATTTTCTTTTCCTATGCTAATTCCACTTTTAGCAGGGCAAATTCTTCATCAGGCTATTTACTGTCTTTCTCGAACTGTATCAACAATTGTTTTTGCTTTCTGTTCTTAATTATGAGTCTGTCAATCTCTTCCAGTGCACTGATCAATTCTCCTTCCATATCAACCACAGCTTCTTCTTCATTAGCCTCACTTCCTTTGCTTTTATTATCATAATCCTCTTTGTCCATAAGTATGAAGTCATTTAGTTTATCTTCAATAGAGGAGTCATTGTCTTCATCATCTGAAGGATCATCATCATTGTTTAAACAAAGACTTTTCTTCTTAAAATTATTCTCTTTAAAGAAATTTCTGTGTTTATGCTTCTCCTCATCATCAGATGTCTGAACCTTCCTTTTGTGAGGACATTTATTTGTAAAATGACCTATCTTACCACAGTTGAAACATTTGGAAGATAGTTTTCTTTTGTATTTGCCTGATCCCTTCTTTAGTCTCTTCACAAATTTTTCTTCAATTTCATCAGGCTCAGAATCCTCATTCTTGTCTACCTTAAATGATGCTTCTCTGGAGGTGAATTTATCTTTAACTATTCTCATTTCATATGCAGTCAATGTTCCTAGAATTTGATCAAACTCCAAGGTTTTTAGATCATTAAGTTCTTCTATAGCAGAGACCTTCGGGTTGAACCTATCTGGTAGAGATCTCAAAATTTTCTAAACTAAAGAAGGTTCCTCAATTTTTCCACCAACTGCTTTAATTGCATTTACCAGTTCTTCAACTCTCAGAAAGTGTTTTCCAACAGTTTCATCTTCTTTCATCTTCAATTTTTCAAACTGTACTCTGTAGATTTGAATCTTGGCATCCTTTACCTTCTGATTACCTTCATAACTGCCAATGAGTTTGTCCCATGTTTCTTTGGCAGTTCCTAGGTGCATAACTTTAACGAATTCTGGTTCTGCAAGCCTACTCAAGATAGAATTCATAGCCTTAGAGTTGAATCTAAATTCTAGCTAGTCATCCTTATTAGCTAGTACAACTGGCTTTACATAACCAGTATCTACCACATCCCAGACATATGCACCTAAAGCCATTATGTAGGTTCTCATACTAACTTTCCAGAAGGCAAAGTTTGTTCCATTGAACAGAGGGGTCTTATTGGTTGAATTTCCTTCATGGCTTGACATTTTTAAGCTCTAGGATATACCCTTAGATAAAAGGGGCCATCTCTGATACCAATTGTTGGACAATTGAGAGGGGGGTGTGAATCAATTGTTACCGTGCTTAAACAATTATGCTTATTTTAAACTCTTTGCAGAGCACTTAATGACAATCATAGTAATGCAGGGAAGTAAGAAATAGAACATTCAGCATCATTCACACGTATGAGATACACATAGACAGATATTTTCTGAGGAAACCCATAAAAGGTAAAAAACCTCTTCTTCTTTATATGATAAGAATTATTTACATTCTGTACATTATCATACTTATGAGAACCAAATCATAATGAGGCTACAACCTCTATTTTGCAAGCTGCTACTTGCTAATTCTCTAGCACCCACTAGAAGGAAGCACCGACTCCCTGGTTTCTCTAGCACCCACTAGAAGGAAGCACCAACTCCCTGGTTTCTCTAGAACCCACTAGAAGGAAGAAACAACTCCCTAAATGTTCCAACACCAACTGGATGGAAGCACCAACTTCCAGTCACACATGCACCAACCTGTATAACAGAGAACAATAGTTCTCCCTTGCACCACCCTATCACCCTGGTTTTTTTGGCTGCAACCAGATGGAAGCGAAAACTCCCTTTGTTCAAGAACCCACTTGAAACTACGAGGACAACAGTCCTCCCTAGCACCTCCCAACCACCCTGAAATATAAAGTTTGCTATATATACATTTATCACAATGATACAATATTTATCATTGGCTTACCAGGCTTATCACTGTTCTTCTATGCCGCTCTGCTCTCCTGTATCAGTGTCTCTCTGTTTTCATCTTCTTGCGCTTTCTGATCTCCTTTTTTTCTCTACAAGAGCACCTCATCCTTCTTTTATTGTCTCAGTTATCCATATATGTTCTTTGCTTCTACTGTGCTTTATGCTTTGTGTGCCATATCCCACCTATGCACCATTCCTCTTCTGTGCATTTTAGCTGATGCACTCTGCCTCCTTCTACACACCTAAATCACACTCAACAACATCACCCATCTCTTCTTTGTTCTACATTATTATAATCTCTGTGCACCTTGTGTATGCTTTATGCACCATGCTTCTGCATGCTCTCCCCATGTTGAGTGCTCTTCCTGATCATCATTGCAACTCTTCAGCTTCTCTGGCAGTTAAACCCATGCATCCATCATCACTGGGTGTTATGCCGAGATTCCTTAGCCTCTCCAATAGTCGAGACTCTTCGTCTTCTCTTTTGCAATTCCAGACTCCAACTATCTTACATCTATCAATTGCCTCTATGAATAGTCTTCATACCACTGGCAGACTCCTTGAGACTCTTCAACTCCTCTGGAAATCACACTGAGGCCTCTTCGACTCCTCTGGTAGAAACCATCAGTCATTTCTAGCAGTTACAGTGTGAACCCCTTGAGCCTTATGCCTTTAGCACCTTTCACCTTTCCTTTCACATGTGGCCTCATGTGGTGACCACACAACTGTTCCGAAGGTTCTTTCGTGAATTTATTTTTTATGCATTCCTACATTTCAACATTCCTGTGGAGAAGTATCTCGACACTCCAACTCCCGGTATCTGAAACCTACACCAAAAGGTGCTTTTCGCATTTCAAAGATTCTGTGATGAGTCGTCTCGACTCTCCATGTCCCAAAATCTGAAATGGAGCTTGTCTGTTTGAGCTCTTCTCTATAGCTCTTCAACGATGTGACCACCGGAGGTGACCAAGTGCTTATCCATAAAGCGCTTTCACAATTTCTCACTTTAGATCAACGGTCGATGATCCTTGGTGATCAGACGACTATCCTCTGCCCCAGGACTTTAGCCTTTCACAATTTCGCATTTAGGTACTTTGAGACTCCTTTGATGAAGAGTCTTGACTCTTGACTCCTCCAACTCCCGGTATCCGAAACTCCGGTTGATGTGCCTGTTTCAGGATTTTGGTGGTTCGCATTTCGCAACTCCGGGACTCCTGTGTTGAAGAGTCTCGACTCTTGACTTCTCCTCTACAACCCTTAGTCACATCCACTTCTGGAATTCACTGTCTGATTTGAACTAGAACCAATCACAACACATCCATGATTTCCCACAACTTACTCATGCTCCTCAATCATACAATATGAATGATCCTTAATCATGTATAATAAGCAAGTATACTATGGAAATCATATCAGTACTGAAACATAAGAGTGTTGCTCACTCCATGAACCAACACAGACCAAATCATAATAACCATACCGAGAATGATTCAAGCATTCACCATACAATATGCAAGACTATCCATCAAGAAAACTATGTAACCATACCAGTGTTTCTATGGCAGATCTGAGCCCATAAAATGAAGATATGGAACTTGCTTCAGCTGTCAAGAAATTGGCACTAGATCACAGTCAATTATTCATGACTTCCATCAACCATATGTGCCATGTCCTCCTTCCGCCCACGTGTGTACATGCTCTGGGTCACTGTATCCCACATATGTACCCTCTCTATCCCATTGTTGCTCGCGTACTCCTTTAGAAACTAGGGCTTATGAACTTCCGAAACTTTCTCCGTCAAGATATCAAAATTACAAAAAAAATGATGCGTCCATGAGATCCTCCAGCCACACTCTCTCTCAGAATATATATCCAATATATGCTCAGGAGATAGTTTTCACAAGAGACCCTTGCCTCTTATTTATACTCTCCAAGTAGCTTTCTTAGAAACATCTTCTAGGCCACTTTGTCGACATAGTCACTTATTTCCAACTTTTCCCAATTTGTCACTTATCCATGTATCCAATAGCCACTTGATCACTTAACCCATTTTCCTCCTTTTAGGGTTAACCACTTTCCATAGTTAGAAATTTCTCCATTTACTGTATTATTTAAATAATATTCCTTCACTTTGTCACTTTACTTTATTATTTAAATAATCCTCTTTGACTTTGTCACTTCGCTTTATTATTTAAATAACCCTCCTTCTTTGCAAGAACTTTGACTTATTTGACCTTTTGGGGCTTCAAGCCAACATATGAGGGTCCTTCAACTTCATAAGGCCATAACTCTCAAACCATGAGGAGTTATGTGGCATTCCACATACCACCAGAAATGACATGGCAAGCACTATCCATATAGGATAGTTTCACTGATATTCATATCATTATTCCACAATTAAGAATGGGTTCCCTAACCATACTTCTAGGATAACTTATCCACATAGAGTCTTCTCGTGAGGGCTTTCACCATAAGGGGACCACTTTGGAGTTCATCCATTTGTAATTTTTGTCAAGACAATAATGAGTCATCTTTACATCAATCCAACTATGCATCATATATCAATGAAACCACATCGATCAATATTCATCTATGTATCATATATTAATGACTATGATTCCACTTGACATCAATCCATTCTCATCAAGGATAATACATATTACATCATTATGCTATGACAAGACATTATTCCTTTGACATCAATCAATCAATCAATCCTTTTGACATCAATTCTTTGACATTAATCATTTCAAATAAATCATTTGACATCAATGACAACATGATCCAACAATCTCCCCCTTTGGCATTGATGGAAATGCCAACATTGATGTCAACACCAATCATTTATGGAAACATGTAGACAAGGCATTGCTCTACATCAATAGTCATCTCAATCACATAAATGTGACTATCTCTCCCCCTTTGACATCAATGGAAAAGGGTAGTTCTCTCCTTGGGGATGCTCCCCCTACCTGAATGCCTTTGATCTTCCTAAGAATAATATATACCCTTTTGAAGAAGGGATATCACTCTAATGTAATGTTGAATTCATATCACTCATTCTCCCCCTATGACCATCACTCCCCCTGGAATCATGCAACTTTCCTCTGTATCTAATAAATATCTCCTCCTGGAATCATTGGAAGAAGAATGACTCCCCCTATCAATATGTCTCCCCCTATCTTCTCAGTAATATGAACAATATGCTACCACTGTAATTTTGTTTTGTTTTAAATGTTATTGTTCAACTGCAACATAGATCAACCTTTCTTTCTATGTTGATCCTTGGACCTATCCATGCATCAAAACTCCTGACATACCATACATCATGAAGCAAAAGATATATCAACAATGAAATAGAAATTCATGAACAAAACATCAACCAAGTACATCATGTGCTATATTGTGTGCCAACCATGCACAACACCCATGTACATCACCCATGTATATCAATATCATAGAATATCCATAAGATGTCATCAATGGAGTGTATCAATCATATGCCTCTACCAACATGCCAACCATGTGCCACAAACAAGTGTCATATCCTTCATGATATGCCTCCACCATGAACCAAGTGCCACAATCATCAAGCATCATAACAAGTGTCATAACCATATCATCTCTTCCATCATGTACCAAAGTATATGATAAACAAGTAATACCAATGGTGTACTTTAGCCAAGTACTATCACCTACAAACATATACCATCTATAATTTCATCAATCATTACACTAAGCATGTATCACCATCTATCCCAAGCAATTGCATTAACTATGCACCAATACCACAACAAGATGAACTACAATCAAGATGTGTCCTTATATATGAATTCCATAACAACCATAGATCATGTGTCAATAATACTTCTAGTAGGTGCCTCTAACAATGTACCAAATGTGTACCAAACATGCATCAACTAGAGATCAAGCTATGACTCGTCAATGATGTACAACATGACCACCTCATCAACTCATCAACTTCATGTCTCAATATGTAGTCCATCCATATGCCAAATGCTTGCACCAATATATCCAACAAATATGCTTCAAATAATACATCATAAGATATATCAACGAAACTCAAATATGTACCAACCATGTACCCAAACAGATCAGCCTCAACCTCCATTCACTACAACAAATAATAAGAATCCAATATGTACTAGAAGTGTGCCTCAATAGATTAATGACATATCTAACTAGTATCATCATGATATATCTCATAACCAAAGTGCCATAACTTCATTGTCACAACCAACACTGTTCTTCAACAGAAAAATGTCTCAATCCACACTCTAGGGTTAGTACCATGCATCCAACATAGTCTTTCAATACTCAACCATATGTCATCACCATACATACATCAATTATGTATGCCAACATGTAATCATGAAAACCTGCAACAAACAATGTCAGACCCTACAACAAACCATGTCAAACCCTACAACATAGAGTTATACCATCATACCATGTTGCAACTTTATGCATAGCCTTTTTCCTAAGGATTTACCACAGATATGCGGCCTGATGCATAGACAACTCACATATGTACGCAACCTATTCATAGGTCAGCTCGCATATGTATTCGATTGTTACCATTGTAACCCGCGTATTCTTTTGAAGATGAAAAACTTGAGCTTCCCTTAAGGCTAGCATTCTACTCTAGTTGTTGAGTCTTCTTTACCCACTTCTAAAGGTGTCCCTGCTTCTTAGAACTTGAGCTCTGAGCTTCCATATTTTCAAAAATTTCTTCCTTCCTAACTTCATGCATTCTTCTAGTAATGCTATATGAATTCCTCATCATGGACTTTCTTCTTGTGTTCCAGCAATCCTGGGATTTGTGACCAAATCCACAACAGCTATAGCATCGCATGATGTGACAATGAGAAGAAATGTGTCCTACTTGATTACATATCCAACTTCTTAAAGTGTTATGAAATCTTTCATTATTTCTCCTTGCATACAATCTGCATTCCAAAGATTTGTGACCATATTCATTACATGAGTAACTAATACCATGAAAAACATTTCCATACCTTTCCTTTGGTGTCCATCTTGAAGGTGTCTCTCTTCTTTGAGGTGTATAGATGGCTTCTTGATGGCTTCCTTGATTTGTTATTTTGAGACTTTCCTTGCCTTGTGTAGATGGTTGACTTGCTACATTATTTCCATCCTTTGAGAGTGAGGGAATTACCTCATGCTTCATTGAGTTGCTTGCTTCAACATGTATAGCTTCTTTCTTGTATCCAAAACCTGATTTATCATTTGGTGATCTTTGACTATCCAAGATCTCATTCAAAATTGTTGAGCTATTCAAGAATTTGTTTGAATTCTCTACTTTCTTTCTAAGATCACCAACTTCATCTTCCAACTTATGACATGACTCTTCCTTTTCATTTACTTGATTCTTTAATAGTTCCTCTATCATTTTTGCTTCTTCAATTTGGGTCTTGAGATGGACATTAAATTCAAGACATTTTCTAATCTCATCATCTACCTTCTTATTTTCTTCTACTTCATTCTTTAGTATTTTGATCTATTCTTCTTTTTCTTCTAATAGAGTCTTTTTAATTTCTTCTTGTTCCTTGAGAATTTCCTTTAACTTCAATATATGCCTTTGATTCCTTTTAAGAAACATTTTAGTGTTATCCGAAAGATAACTATATTCTATGTAACAATGGTCATAGTTGTATTCAGAAAGCTCACATTCAACTTTTCTTTTAATCTTGGAAAAATCTTCCTCTATTGCTTCCATGGGATAACTATCATTTGAATCTACACAAACTATCTCTAGATTTTCTTCTTCACTTATAGAGAAATATTCAACATCATCACATTTTGAAATATTTCAATTAGGGGTTTTTGGAGATTCCTTACCTTCATTTATCTTGATGGAATTGTCTTCAAGGTCTTCCTTTTTCCCAACGTGATCACATTTAAAATCATTGCAAATAGAGGATTTTGGAGATTCCTTACCTTCATTGTTCTTGATGGAGTTGTCTTTAGTGTCTTTCTTCTTGATTTGGTATATCTCCTCTAGGTTTAGCCATAGATCCTTGGAGGATGTACATTTTCCCATGCTCTCTTTGATAGAACTTGAGATTCCACTAAGAATGGTCTTGAGAGATAATACATAATTCTTATTTCCTTCCTTTTGAGCTGCAAACTTTGACTTGTTCTTCAAAGGAATTAATCCACCAATAGCTGCCTTCCAAATACCCGCTCCTATTTCCTTCAAGTGCACTTTCATTTATATTCTCCATGTAGAATAATTTTGCTCATCAAGTATTGGAACATCATCATCCATTTGTGTGTTCATGGATCTCCTCCAATCTTGTTAACGCTTATAGTGAAGGCCTTCTATGATACCAATTGTTGGACACACTGACCACACTTAGAGGGGGGGGTGAATGAGTGTGGGGCTCTTTTTCAAACTTCCCTTATCAAAACTCCATAGTTAGAAATCACCATTTACTCATTAATTATTGTTGTTATTTATAATCAGTTAAATATGAACATACATAAACAACATATATCATCAATAAGTCATCACCACAAGGAACATAAAGAACACAAGATATACGTACAATTTTCTTTTTATTACAAACTATAATCCTTGAGTTATCAGCAACAACTGAATAGAGTTACAACTCCACAACAGAACCAACTATATAATGCAAGACTCATCTTACACAACTCATCACCAACTAAGAAAAGGAATCAATCCTCAATAGATACTAATCTATCAACAGGTACGCGACCTGTTAGTAGTGCAACACACGTATATAAGTGCCCTACTAGTAGTACAACTTGGGTATGTACACAACCTCTATGTACTATAACATGTTTATGCCTTCTGAGTGTTTAGGATTTTCTTCATGAAAACGTAGATCCTCTACAACCCTCAATCACATCCACTTATTTCATTCACTGTCTGATCTGAACCAGAACCAATCACAACACATCCATGCTCTCCCACAACTTACTCATGCTCCTCAATCATACAATATGAATGCTACTTAATCATGTATAAGCAACAAGTATACTGTGGAAATCATATCAATACTGAAACATAAGAGTGTTTCTCACTCCATCAACCAACAAAAACCAAATCATAACAACCATACCAATAATGCTTCAAGCATTCACCATACAATATGAAAGAGTATCCATCAAGACAACTATGTAACCATACCAGTGTTTCTATGGCAGATCTGAGCCCATAGAATGCAGATCGTGAACTTGCTTTAGCCATCAAGAACTTGGCACCAGTTCACACTCAATTATTCATGACTTCCATCAACTATACGTTCTCTTTCCTCCTTCATCCCACGTGTGTACACACTCTGGCTCACTGCAGCCCACGTATGTACGCTCTCTAGCCCACTGTTTCTCGCGTACTCCTTCAGAAATTAGGGTTTATGAACTTCCAAAATTTTTTTCGTCAAGATATTAGAATTACAGAAACTTTGATGCGTCCATGAGATCCTTCACCCACTCTCTCTCTCTCTCAGAACATATCTCCAATATATGATCAAGAGATATTTTTCACAAGAGACCCTTGCCTCTTATTTATAATCTCCAAGTAGCTTCCTTAGAAGCATCTTCTAGGCCACTTTGTCCACATAGCCACTTTGTCCACATAATCACTTATGTCCAACTTTGCCCAATTTTCCACTTGTCCATGTATCTAACAACTGTTTGATCACTTAACCCATTTTTCTCTTTTTAGGGTTAACCACTT
>JZKD02S1124602.1:636021-659894 GCA_000966675.3 Picea glauca | reverse complement strand
CTTAAATATAAACAACCTTTATAGTGAAGCTCCTCATTGTGCCAAGAGTATCTTGAAGATTCATGAGGATCTTGTTTCAATTGATGGATCAAGAGAGAATGTTTGGGATCTTGGAACCATTATTGGCGAACTTCTTTTAACCAATATGCTACGATGAAGGAGAAGGAAAAAAGGAACCCATTTTCTTCATATTTCCTTGAAAGAGCATCAACAACCAAATTCTATTTTCCCTTCCTGGAAATGACCTCATAATCATACTTGAAAATATTGGTCAACCATTTTTGTTGCTTAGGGGATTAAATTCTTTGTTCCAAAAATTATTTGAGGCTACGATGAACAACCTTAATTTGGAATTGTTTCCCCAACAACTAAGGATGCTAAAGATCCATTGCATTTGGAATAACCAACATTTCCTTTTCATAGGTGGATTTTCCCAAGTGTCTCTCAAAGATTTGTTTTCTAGTGAAAGCCAAAGGAATTCCATATTACATGAGAAGGACCCCAATTCCCTTCCTGGAAGAGTCACATTCAAGAAAAGAAGTCTTTGTGAAGTTAGGCAATGCCAAAATAGGAGTCGTACACATAGCGTCTTTCAAGGCTTGGAAAGATTGATCAATGAATCAAGTTCAACTAAAAGAATTCTTTTTAAGAAGAGCAATGAGGGGGGTTGAAATTTTTCCATAGTTTTGAACAACCTTGTGATAATATCCAGTTAAACCCAAGAAACCTCTCAAACTTTTAAGAGTTTTAGGATGGGGTCAATCCTTCATATCTTCTATTTATTTAGGATCCACATGGACACCATCCTTGACAACAATATGTCCTATGTGTTTGAATTTTGAAGCTCTAAAAGAAAATTTAGAATGTTTAAGAAAGAATTTGTGCTGAGATAGTAAAGATAAGACTTGATCCAGATGGGCTAGATGGGATTTCCAAGTTTTACTATAAATGAGGATATCATCAAAGAAGACTAATAGAAAGTGACATAGAAAAGGGAATACAACATTATTCATGAGGCTTTAGAAAGGTTGTGTTACACAGACCAAAGGGCATGATCGATAACTCATGATGGCCTTTACGAGTTCTAAAGGAAGTTTTGGGAATATCAACCTCTTTCATACATATCTGGTGGTATCTAGAACGTAGATCAAGATTGGTAAAGACGTCAACACCACTTAGTTCACCCAAGAGATCTGTATGTTTTAACCTTGTACAATATTTACTGCAAACAAATTTTCAGTAAAAGAACAGAAAATATACAATGGCAAATACAAACATCACACAGAGATTTTTCCGCTAGAAACCCATACCGGGAAAACCAACATATTCTATATTAATTCATAGTGTTACATTGTTTACAATACAATATACATATAGGAGCCAGTGAAATCCAAAACCCTAACCCAATGACCTGGATTAGTCAACAACCCTAATTCCTGAACCAAAAATAGAAAACCATTGGCAAAAGCCATGTGCCGAAAAACTACCCAAACATGCGACATGTTTCCCAAGGAAAACAAAATTTCTTGGGGGAGTTTCCCCCGAACCCCCACGTGGGGGGATTTCTCCCCCCTACACCCCCCAAGAGGGGGCCTAGCAGCTCCCCCTCAAACCCCCCTACACGTCCGATGCAATGCAGACACTACTACTCATGCAAAGAATATAACACATACCCAACATTCTCCCACTTGCTGTTTTGTTTGCATATAGGGGGTTATAGGGTTACATAGTCAACAATCCATGGAAACAATGCCCATAGATCCTCTAGACCAAGAGAAATTGTCAGTGCTCATAGATTTTGTTAATGAATCTACAACATTCTTCAAAGTGTCCACCTTCATCAACAATACTTTTTTTTCTTCAAGCATGTCTCTCACAAAGTGATATTGAATATCAATATGCTTTGTCTTTGAATGATAAGTCAGGTTCTTCGCTAGAAAAATTGCACTTTGACTGTCACAATCTATTATTACAGCTTGATGTACCAACCCAATACTTGAACACAATATTTGTAACCATATTTCTTCCTTACTTCCATGAGTGGCTTCCATGTATTCAGCTTCTGTAGTTGAAAGTGCCACTACATTCTATCTTTTTCTCATCCAACTTATTGCTCCTCCAAACAAGTTAAACACATTCCCACTTGTAGATCTCCTATGATCCAGATCTCCAACCCAGTCTGCATCCACAAATCCATGTATATCCACCACTCTGTTCGATCCTGGTCTTCCTTGGTAGGAAAATCCATAGCTAGCAGTGCCACGCAAATACCTGAAAACCTTTTTTAATGTTATCCAATGCTCCTTCCTTGGATTTGACATATACCTGCTCAAAACTCCTAGAGATTTTTCCCCAGAGATTTTTCCCCTAGAAACCCACTGTATTAAGTTCATGTATTATGTGCGGTGGGCTCTGTCTTTTTCCATCTACCCCCAGTTGTAGCAGGGGTGCTAGTGAGTGGGAGTGTGGGTGGGATGGTGGGGATAAGTATGGGAATCTACGTCGGGATTCCTTCTATTTGGGGAGGGAGGGATGGTTGAGTGACCATATCAGGCGGATGTAGATACCAGACTGGGATTGCCAACACCATATTAGGAAGGGTGAGCATTGCGGTTACCTGGAAAGCTTATACACCCGGTGAGGGGTAAAAGAAAGGGATTTGGGTAATGGCTTAGGGGACTGTTTCCCAAACCGGGATATGGCCCTTGGGGAGGGGAAGATCAGGAATGAGTAGAGTTGAACAAGTTCCAGGAGATTCCTGAGGGAGGATTTCTACAACTAGTGGGATGTTAGGGATGAAAGAGGCCTTGGTGGGAGGGATAGTATCTTCAGTTGTCGTTCCATTGGTGGAGACGACACATACTTGTACTGAGGGATGGATGAGCGGTGGTGCTCTGTGGTATGTCCCTAGCAAGGATGGGTCCTTAAAACTTCTAGGGCCCATCTCGATGACTGGATAGGAATCTGGATTAGTGTGGACAAAAGGGAAGATGTTGTCGATGTTGGATGAAGGGTTAGGCTCATAATGTGATACCTAATCGATGGTAATGATCTTTCTGTTATGGGGGAATATCATGGTTCAGAACATAGAAGAGGCGACTGACTTCATAACATACATGTAGCTACGACCAAACAAAATATTGTAGTCGAGTGGGGCATTGATAACCTCAATGTCAATAAGAATGGTTTTTCCCCTGAGTTTGATGGGGACATTTTGGAAGAGCCCCTCGGGAGACGAGGGTCATCTATTTTAAGCCCTCAGAGTAATGGCGGATGGTATTAGATCTGGAGATCCAAGATTATTCCATATGGTTTTGGACATGATGCATGTGGGTGCACCTTTGTCAATAATGCAACGATGGACTGTGATATTCCGGTATTTGAAAAGCGACAAGAGCGGGGAGACGAGGTTCTCCACTGTCGATATAAAATGTGATGAGTTGAGTATCGACAGGGTCGACTGCCCCTAGAGTGGAAATTAATGAATTCCGTTGAGTAGGACAGGTTTGAAGAACTTCTAAGACTGACATGGAAGCAGGGGATTGTGCCAAGTCATCGAACAAACTATAATTGTGGGTTGCCCTTGCCTAAGGGTTGTTGACATTCCTTTGTAATGGGATGCGAGGGATGCAAAGAGTTGTTTCAGTATTAGGGTGAGAAATCATCAAAGGTGAGCCAGCTGTGACTAGGGTGGCCTCTAAGGTAGTGGATTAGGGTCAGAGGGTGCACTTTATTGATGACTACGTGTTTGTAGAAGAACTTATTCCTCACTAGTGAGGAGTATAGTGCGATTTGTAGGGAGTCTGGGGTTGGCGTATTGTCCCATCTGTGGTGGGTCTGGATGCATCTCCTGTT
This sequence comes from Picea glauca, assembly GCA_000966675.3. Taxonomy (NCBI): domain Eukaryota; kingdom Viridiplantae; phylum Streptophyta; class Pinopsida; order Pinales; family Pinaceae; genus Picea; species Picea glauca. The sequence goes on along the minus strand of JZKD02S1124602.1, from coordinate 656,039 downwards.
GGGTGTTCATTACCCCTTGATGTGGTATGGGTTTTTTTAACACAGCTGGGGGGGGTTGTTGCACATATTGTTGTGGGGCCTGTTGGGGAGCAGGCGCTACTAGGGGACGTGGTCCATTTCTGGATTCTTTCATCCATTTGAAGTCCACAATTTGGGGAAAATGGTGAGTATAATGGCCATACTCACCGCAAAGGGCACAGGGAAAGTTTGTCCGAATATTATTGTTGTTATTCCCTTGGGGATTCTGGTTCCCCTGGTTTTGGTTTCCCCCAGTAGATTGGTTCTAATGGGGTTGGTTCTGGTTTCCTCCTGGTCCGAGATTATTATTGTTTCAAATTTTTCCTTTCTTTCTTGCATTGTTCAATTGATGGGATGGATTAGCCATATTCAGCTATTCAAAATTTTGATACTGTTGAACGGGAGAGGGTTGAACAAAATTAACCCCAGCATGTGGTTGTGCTTGTGGTGAAGGAATGGGTTGGGGGGGACCAGGGAATGGAAAGTACAAATTAGTCTATGGTAATGATCCCTAGGATGAATAGGAAGGTGTGGCGCTTTCACTAGTGCTTAGGGTGTAAGAAGAGGTAGAGGGGGTACCGGAACTAGGTTGGGCCATGGGGCATATTGTGGGTGCTAGTGGTGGTCCACTGGTGGGTGGAGGAAAGGTCAAGGGGTATGGTTGTGGATAAGGGGGAGGATTATAATAAGGGGGTCCTCCATATGCTGGTGGATATTGAGGTGTTACATACATCAGTGGGTGTTGGAGATATGAATTGTGGTGTGTAGTGGTACCAATCAATCCATCCATTGAGTGAGACATCCCAGGTTTGTCCTGACCGAATGGAACAGGTCTCAGGGAGTTAGGTAGGACCATATACAAGTACCCTGACTGTGAGTAAATGAGTTCAAACTGTTGGGCCTTTCTAATGGCTTCTTCTTCGGATTGGGGGGAGGTGGCAGCCACATCTTTGGCAAGGAGGGAAACAAGTGATTTGAGGAACCAATTGAGACATTGTTGTGGAGTAGCTTCATATTTGCAGAGACTACGTCGCTAACGCCATTCATGAATGTGGTCAGCAATGTGCATGGAGGAGGTTTGTTTAAATTCCGAGAGTAGTTTGAGGCCATTGTCATGATGAATTGGTAGTTGAAATAAGGTCAAGAATGCTTTGGCCAAGGATTCAAAGGTCACATGGGACCTAGATTTTTATTCTATATACCACTTAGTTGATGGGACAGTGAGTGTACGTTGAAATAACCTCAATCGAATGGAATCATCCATGATGTTGTTTGAAGAGAACCATAAGTGAAAGGTCATGATATGGTTGGCAGGATCGTCTCCCACTTTTCCTTCAAACTTGGGGATTTCTGAAGGCAATTTGGTAGGCATTGCAGGCCATGTGGGTTCATGCAATATAGGATCATTGGTGAGTTTAGTCAGATATGGTATGTTGAGGGAAGCCAAGTATGGCATCTGAGGTGGTGGGGGAGGATTAGTTCCGACCATGGTGTGATTGTTTTGCGTACCTAACCCTTAAGGGGGACTAGGTGGGTTTGAACTTCCCCCTTGAGAAGAAGTTTCCCCCTCACTTCCGTGTAAAGGAGAGTGTGGGGATGTTTGACCTTGGGAAGTGGACTCAAGCAAAGTGGAACCAAGAAAAGATGATCCCAAGATAGTAGCACTCACAGGGGTGTGAGAAAGTATGGCCGATGAGTTGGCAAGAATAGGAACTCCCCCTAGAATGGGAGGGATATTTAGCAAGCATCTGGAATGACGGGGATTTTGTGGGTCCCCTATGATGTCTGACTAGAAAAGTGGATGTGTGGAAATGGTGATGAGAGCAATTAATGAACAAGTTACTTTGTATAACTTGGACCTTCACAATATATCTCACAATCATATGTAATCACAAGAGAAACATACATAAATCAATTGATAAAGAAGCATACATGTGGGTAGGTGTATTTTGTCCACGTGGGAGAACAAAGAAAACAAATGCTTGTTTCATAAAAGACATAACGTCCTTCCTCTCAAACAAAACTGGACCTTCCAATAGCACTCAACAGTGGGGTATGAATCCACCGGAAGAGGAACTAGTGAAGAATGAAGAAATCAGTTATAATGAGGGGTAGAGGGTGCATATCCCGAAAGAGCTAGTGATATTTCCCAATAGCCACACAAAATCCGATCAAGGTGAAATTGCAGCCCACAATTGCCACCTGGGTAGATGTCCTAAAATTTGGTTACTAGGTACCTCGGTCAAAGTGTGAAATTTAGATTTTTGGCCTAAGAAATGGGTCACAGGATGGATCCCGTCCAAGAGGTGGGTGCCTCAAGGGGGGATGCACAGAACAACTGGACCTTGGCCTTCGACCCTTCATGGGTATCTCCCTACCTTATGGTGTTAGGAACACTTGACTTGGAGGATTTAAAGTTCCCTATTTGACAACTTCTATTGTTTGAAGATGTGAGAACCAGATAACGGGGAGTTATTTGGATTCCTATGCCCGAAATCCTACCTAGACTAAAATATTTCTTTTGGCACCTCCTGTGGAGGAAAACTTAGTGAGTTTTTAGAAAAAATTTAGATGTGGTTGTTTGAGAGATTGGGGATGTGAGCCAATCTCGTTGAAATTAAGTGGGAGTGGATAGTTTCGTCAAGAAAAGGGTGGGGTGTTTCAGAATCCCTTTGGGGGAAACTTACTTCAACCTCCACGTTTCAAGATGAAAAATATGTGAGTGAGTAGTGACTTTGTGTGTGAACAAGTGAAAGTGTGCCAAATTGTTTTAATAAATTAGGTGTCACCTTGCTGCATGTGGACTTCGCTTGGTACTTACAAGTCTTGATTACCTAATTAAATAAATGTCATTGGTACAACCTTGCGTAATTTTAAAGTCTCTAAGAAACTAACATGTGGACATGTGGGTCCTTACTATTCCTTTAACTCCCTAATGTGATTTAATCTAAGAAAGATTTGAAACTATCCTAGATTGTGCATATGTGGGCATGTATGGGCCCATTACAAAACCTTTAAACTTCCCTAGTGATTTAATCTAAGAAAGTAAACTTCAATCACTATCCTATCTTTGTAGCATGTGGGCATATATGGGCTCATTACAATCTTAAGATGTGTTTGAAAAATAAACTAAGAGGAGTCTCGAGGGGGATATTGTCCTCTCCTAAAGATTTTGTCTTTTTAAGGGTGATGAAATTTTTCGTCAATCTCTTTCTGATTCTCAAGATCGCTTTGGGGCGCGAGAGAAGAGCATACTCAATGATTGATATCCAATTTCGGGTCCCAATGCAAGTTTTATATGTGATGTAGAATGATTCCAACTTAAACTTTAATCAAAGCAATCCATCCATGTGGCAACATGAAAACAAAAGAGAAAAAATAATGATTTTAACCCCCCTAAGTGCCTATGTTTTGACTAATCCCTTCATATGGAGAGGGTATCTAAGTGTGGTGCATGTTACAATCTACAAGGAATCAATTTTAGGAAGGCTATGGGCCTTTAACATATCACAAAAACCCTTACAATATTTGATTTTCTGGACAGATGTGTGGGTCGTAGAGTAGACAGGGGCACTGTGAGCGCCAATGCATGAACTTAATACGACTTTTGGGAGTAGGTACGCAGAGAGTGTCGAGCAGTACAGTGGTTTTGGCACACGTGCGTTGAAGACACACTTGTGGGTTAAAGCATGCATGCACTGTCTATTACATGGCCATGAAGAAAATTTCGGATGAAATTCTCTCTGCTCAGCTTTGAACTTGGATTTTTGCAAGTCAGTTTGGGCCGGTTATGGTCTCTGCAAGTTAAAGAAACAAAATGAATAGCTAAAATAACCCAAATTGGGTAGGAAATTGATACTTTTCCCCAACGGAGTCACCAATATGTTGCACCTCTTTTGTCACCTAAATGAGAAAAATAAGGGTGCTTACAAGCCCAGTTGGGTTAGCTAGGAAAGACAACAGTGAAGGAAAGAGTTAGAAGTATAAAGCATAAAGGATAAACAAAGAACTAAATTAAGAACATTAAAAGAAACTAAAATAGAGTGTATTAGGAAATTAGAACAAGAAACAAACAACACTCATGCCACCAATGGAAATGATTGTATAAGTGAAAATAAAACACCAAAGAGAAAGGGAGACTTTGGGTCCCCTCTTCCTCCAAGGGAGGGCTCTTGGACCCCCAAATATTGAGCTCTTCTTACAAGTAACAAACTAGAATGAAATAGTGAAGAGAATCCAAAGAACATTCACTCAAGAGGTGATATGAATGGCTAAATGCAATGGTGCTGGTATGCTCTTGATGAGGAAAGAGGATCCTCCAAGAGAATATCAGCAACATAACAATACAAATGAATTCCTTAAAAATATAGTGCACCCATGGATTCCTTTTATAGCATAGCTTTGAGGTATTATGCAACTAGTTCTTAGTGTGAATAAGGGGCCTTTTAGGGCACCTTTAGGTCTTTGACAAACCCCCCAGTCATATTCAACCGAGATTTGGATGTCAAATCGACTTGGAAGCTGAACCAGAAGTGGGTGGAAGGCCGAACAATATCATAAATTCATCATTTTGAGGTGTGCATGGCTTTTTGCATCCACAGTCACACATCGGGCGCACGTGTGCTTTTCCAACATTATCTGACTGTCGCAAGTGCGTGCGCGCCTTATGTATTTTTAGTGCATGATGATTTTATTGTTGGTTGTATAGTTTTGGACATTTTGGAGATGCATTTTTTGTCCATGAGTGAACTAATGAGTTTTTTGAAGATGCTGGATTCTTGTAACCATTTGCGGACGAAATTCCAGTGATAACACAAACCATTGCATACATCAAACTTCCAACTATTCTCGCATATGGAACACGAGACATGTCCTCCTCCTCTTCCTGTGTCTTGGGAAACTAATCCGCAAATAACTTTACACCAAGAGGAATAGGAACCTTGACTGGTTTACATTCCTGCATATTAAACCTCTGCAATATTGTCTCAACATGTTTTCTCTTATTTAACCAAAGTTTCCTCTTTTTTCGATCTCTTTTAATTTCCATGCCCAAAATGAAATTTGAAGCACTGAGATCCTTCATGTCAAATTTAGAGGACAACTGAGTTTTCACATCCTAGATAATCTCCTTGTTGTTTCCTATCAACAACATGTCATCCACATACAAGACCAAATAAATCAAATGATCACCAATTAATTTCAAATACACACAGTGATCCTCTTTGCTTCTTTGTGAACCCAAGTCCCAACATATAAGTATCAAATTTTTGATACCACATCCTTGGTTATTGTTTTAAACCATACAATAACTTTTTCATCATGCATACCAACTCCTTCTTTCCCTTCACAGCATAACCTTCTGGTTGCTTCATATAAATTTCTTCTTCTAGATCCCCATGTAGGAATGTTGTCTTCGCATCCATATTTTCTACTTCAAAATAAAATGAAACAACAACAAATAAATGAAATATTATAGAGGTTAACTTTTCAACACGCGAAAAAATATCACCAAAATCAATTCCCTCAACCTGGGAATAACCCTTTGCTACTAACCGAGCTTTGCATTTCTCCATTTTTCCTTCTGCACTCAGCTTCTTTTTATATGCCAATTTGTTGCCAATGGGATTTCTTCTAGTCAATAACTCCACTAGATCCCAAGCCTCATTCTTATCCAAAGATGTCATTTCTTCGTCCATGGCCCTTTTCTAGATATTTCCATCCTCTGAATCCACTACCTCCCTCACAGTTCTAGTATCATCATAAGTAACAGACAAAGAAAAAATCAAACATAAATCAGATGGAGTATACCTTTCCAATATCTTTCTTTCTCAAACCTATCTCTTCAATACTGGAGTATGCAGATCTTCTTCTTCTGATTCATGTTCTTTTGTAGAGTCCAAGTCATCATCCTTTAAATCAAACTCTATTTTCTCTGGTTCTTCCTTACTTGGTAGGACTTCCCGTTTAACAACATCATTCATTTCTCTAAATACCACATCTCGTCTATACACTACCTTGTTAGTTTCTAGGTTCCAAAGCTTATAACCTTTGAGACCATCTTTATATCCAATAAAGATACACATTTCAACCTTCTTATCTAGCTTACTCATTTTCTACTTTGGAACATGAACATATGCATCACAGCCAAATACCTTGAGAAGTGTGAGAGAAGGTTTGTTACTAGTCCATAACTCTTGTGGAGTCTTGTCATCCAGTGCTGATGAGGGTGATATATTGACTAGGTAACATGCAATACCCACTACCTCCTCCCATAATTCTTGTCCTAACCCGACACCACTGAGCATGCACCTTGATTTTCCCATAAGCGTCCTCTTTATCCTTTCTGCAACTCCATTATGTTGAGGTGTGTATGGAGTATTCTTCTGCCTTGGTATACCACACTTCTTATAGAATTCTTCAAATTCATTCCCGCAGAACTCTCTGCCATTATCTGTCCTCAACAACTTAATTCTTTTCTTTGTTTGATTCTCAACAAGATCCTTAAACCCTTTAAACCTGTCAAAGACTTCATATTTCTTCTTGAGGAAATATATCTAAGTATTCCTCAAGAATTAATCTATAAATGAGACATAATGCACATATTTTCCCAATGATGGGACCGATACAGGTCCAAAAACATCACTCTGAACTAACTATAAAATTCCTTCTTCCCTCGTTGCACCAGAGGGAAATCTTACTCGATTATGCTTTCCATATACACAATGTTCACATAAATCAAAATGTAGAGAGAAGTTAGACATACTTTCAACCATACATTTATCGTGTAGTATTCGAAGACCCTTCTCTCCGATATGTCCCAGTCTTTGATGCCATGGCATAACCTTTTCTCTAGAGACTGTAGGATTTCTTTCTTCTTCAAATCCAATATTAGGAACAATGGAACTATTACACCCATCACTAATAGTGTTTCCTTTCAGCTTATACATATTTCCAAATCGAAATCCCTTCAACAACACCATTGCTCCTTGAACCATTATCCAGGCTTCCTTTTCAAATATTGTTTTTACCCTTGCATCATCCATTTTTCTTACAAAAAACATTTTTTTTCCCAAACATGGGATGTAGAGAACACCAAGTAGTTTTCTAATCCTTCCATCTATGATCCTCAACATGACGTTTCCTCGTCCTATGATTCTGGTTGTCGAATAATCACCTAAGAAAACATTACCTCCATCATACCTTTCATATTCACAGAACCACTCCCCATGGGGATTCATATGAAAGGATGCACCTGAGTCAACCAACGATGCCTCATGATATACATGTGTGCTTGAAGAATCCATGTACACATCCCCTCCTTCTTCCTTGGAGGTCTTTTCTTCTGTAGAAGGAGATTCTTCAGATCCATTCTTTTTCTCAACTTTGGATATATACTGCTTCTTGCAGTGCCCTTCTTTTCCACATCTCCAACAAACCTTTACAAACTTTCCGGGAGATTTACATATACCCTTAGACTTAGATCTCCCACTTGAGAACTTAGATCTACTTCTTTCCTGGGAACGACCTCTTGAAAATAATGTGTATGTGCTCTGTCCTTCCATATTCTTTCGTCTCATCTCTTCCGACAACAAGGATGAGTCCACTTCATTAAAATTGAAGGCAGTTGTATTACTACCTATGGCCACAACCAAACTATCCCACGAGTCTGGTAAAGAACACAGTAAACTGATACATTTATCTTCATCTAAAGTTTTAATCTCAACAGATACTAACTGACTTACCACAATATTGAAGGCGTTCAAATTCTCTACCACCGATTCTTCATCTCTCATCCTCAATTTATACAACTACTTTCTCTGTAATAGTTTATTTACTAGGGACTAAACTGATACAACTTCCCCAACGTATCCCATAAATCCTTGGTTGTAGCTTCCTCTGACACATTCAGTAATATTGAATCTGAGAGACATAGTCGAATTGTACTCTTTGCCTTCCGAGAAAACATTTTCCAGTCATCTGTTGAAGTTCCTGTAGGTGCAATACCTAGATCTACCATGATCCACTGATATATGTCCACAAACAAATATTCCATATTGAGCTTCCACAACTCAAAACTTTTCCCATTAAACTTCTCGATCTCCATTTTTTAATTGTGCACCATTTATTTTCACCTGAAAAATCAATACCATAGATATTTCACGGTAACAAGGCTTATCACATTCATGAGCCAAACCCTTGATGACAAAGGCGTCCCCCCTGAAGCCAACAAAGATATGATACCAAATGTATATTTTATCCTTGTACAATATTTACTCCAAACATATTTTCAGTAAAGGAACATAAAAGATACAATGGCAGATACAAACATTACACAAAGAATTTTCCCCTAGAAACCCAAACCGGGAAAACCAACATATTCTATATTCATTCATAGTGTTACATTGTTTACAATACAATACACATATAGGATCTGATGACATCCAAAACCCTAACCCAATGACCTAGATTAGTCAACAACCCTAATTCCTTAATTGTAAATAGAAAAACATCGACAAAAACCAAGTGCCACAAAACTTCTCAAAAATGGGACATGTTTCCCAAGGAAAAACAATTTTCTCGAGGGCACTTCCCCCGAACCCCTTGCACACCCTGTCAAAACCCCCTACGCTCTCGGTGAAACGTAGACACTACTACTCATGCAAAGAATATAACACATACCCAACAAGATCATTCAATGACATGAATGCGAAATTTATCTTTGATAGTAATTTTATTAAGGGATAAAAATTTAGGGCACATGTGCCACATACCTTCTTTCTTGAGTATCATGATGATGAGAGAAGAGTAAGGGATGTTACTAGGAAGGATGACACCTATAGTTGGAAATTCCTGAACAATTTTCTCAATTTCATTTTTTTGGGCAAAGTGGTGACGATAAGGGTGAATATTAGGAGGAATACTATTAGGGACAAGTGGGATGCAATGATCATGGGTTCCACATGAAGGAGGAATCCCATGGGTATTGTCAAAATCAAATTGGTGTTTGAAGAGGATAAATTGGATGTCAGGATGAACAATGGGTGAGGGGGTCTCAACTGCTTGAATGTCATGGAATTGGGAAATAATGCCAGAATGACCTTTTTTTAGGAGTTTCTCCATTTTGTGTGAACTGATAATATTAGAGGAACCTGGGGTGATGGCTTGGAAGAGGTATTTCTTTCCATCTTGTTGGAGACACATGTTTAATTCCTTGAATTCCATGGTGATAGAGCCTAGTGTGTGTAACCATTCATCACCCAGAACAATGTCGCAACCACCAATTTCAATAGAAGCAATGTGTGATATCATGTGATAATGACCAATTTGCAGGCACACATTTTCACAATGACCCTCACATTTCATGGAACCACCATTAGAAATCATGATTTGAAAATTATTGATTGCATGGGTATAACATAAGATATCTTGAGCAATGTGGAAATGAATACAATTATCAGTGCTTCTCTTGTTGACCAATATAATGACTTTCTAATTCTTGATATACCCAATTAACTTAAGAGTTTAGGAAGTAGAGATACTAGTGAGAGCATTCAAAAATATTAGTGGTTCAACTTCTGGTGTATCAAAGGGTGGGATAGGATCATTGACTTGGGGTAGTGCTTCAGACGAGGAAACATCTCCATCCCTTTTAGAAACGTCCTAAAAAATGGCCATAAAAATCTTTTTCTCCTTACATGTAATGCACCCAGCCCTAAGCTGGGTCATGCCACTACTAAAACGACTGAATAAAAATCTTGATACTGATTTAGATGTGGAAAAAAAACACAACATGACATTAAATATCATGCAATTGTCCATACTAATAAAAAACATAAATGAAATCACTTTAATGTTCATAGAAACAACTAAACACATACAATGACATTCTACCACATAAATAAAGATTCAAACACATCAATATTCTACTCACAGAAAGAAACAATAGCCAAAATAACTCAGAGTAAAACACACAACAATTATATCATCATTTAATTGAATAAACACATCAAATAATAACACTTATCTTATTAAATATGCAACCCAATACAGAGGGAGGACATTCCTCCCAAGCATAGACTTGTTGTTCCAGTTCTCAACAACAAATCACCCCTAGCCAAGGCTTTGAATCAACAAGAGATGGTGATCCCTAAGGTTGGATAATGTCCCCCTCTCAACAATCAATTCCCATGGATAATTTCAATCCATCGGATCTCTTCCCCACCACCTACACAAACTAGGGATGTGATCCTCTTTCAGTTCTCATAGTCCCTCAAGCCTTCCCACTCCCTTCCAAGGCTTCAACACAGGTGGTATCTAAAACGTAGATCAATTTTGGTAAAGAAGTCAACACCACGTAGCTCACCCAAAAGATCTGTATGTTTTAACCTTGTACAATATTTATTGCAAACAAATTTTCAGTAAAAGAACACAAAAGATACAATGGAAAATAAAAACATTACACAGAGATTTTTCCCCTGGAAACCCAAACTGGGAAAACCAACATATTCTATATTCATTCATAGTGTTACATTGGTTACAATACAATATACATATAGGATCCAATGACATCCAAAACCCTAACCCAATGACTTGGATTAGTCAACAACCCTAATTCCTGAACCAGAAATAGAAAACCATTGGCAAAAACAATGTGTTGAAAAACTTCCCAAAAATGCGATATGTTTCTTGAGGAAAAAAACAATTCTTGGGGGCATTGCCCCCGAACCCCCACGTGGGGGGATTTCTTCCCCCTGCACCCCCCAAGGGGGTGTTATAACCCTAATTTTCACCAGACATGCTTACTTGGAATCAGGCCATCTCAAATTCCTTCTTTGCTAAAACAATGCTGAACAACTCTTCTTAAAAACCCCTTTTATAAGCACCCACGCACCCTACTCCATTACTGCACACGTGTACACACTAGCTGACCCAATACAACCCGCATGTACCTACAAAAGCACGCAAAAATGAAAGTTTCTGACGGAACACACGGCTTTGAGTAAGTTAACTAAACCTTTCGGCCATGCATGGTTGGTCACTCGACCAAATACCTAGCTTCTTCTAGCCTATAAAAGAAGGGTTAGGGGTCCCATTTGAAAGGAGGAGAGTCATAGTAAAGAAACTATACCCTATTAAGCATTCCCTTTGTCCCAACCTTTATCAATCCTTTTTCAAAGAGAAGTATAGAGAAAAGCAATTGGAAGACAGTGGAAGAAGAGCCCAGGACCAGGATCGAGGAGCAGTAGCGGACTTTATCATTGTAAGGTATCATTGTGAAGTTAATAAAAGAATTGCTTTTCCCATCCCACCATATGAGATTGTCATTATTGGAATATTGATTGTATGATTGATTAAATATGTAACCCGTTAGTTCATGGATCGAATTCATGTGGAGTTCTTTGTTTGTCGTTAGTGAATGCAAGTCAGCATTGGGAGTAGAGTTGCAGTTAAGAACAACCAAGCACGAAAAGGGATCGACATCAAACACAAAAAATAAGGTACGCCAACTTAATCTCTTGAGACTTGTATTTACATATGAGTAATGGGGTTTAGGCATGGGATGATGGTAAAAAGTAAGAATATTTAGGTCATTTATGCATGCATGATAAAACCCTTAGTGCTAGTCCATAGGAGGGATTTCCCACCCACGACAGAATTGGTGACCATACTGGGGATCTATAGGGTTTCTGGGTATTTTTAAAAATTGGTTTCATTCCTTGTTTTTAAAGTTTCTGCAAAATTATAAGATAACAAAGATTCTGGTCTTCCATACCAGTTATCTTTGTTTCTTTTATTGACTGCATTTTTTTTCAAGACCCACAAAGGTACATGCAGCCTGTATAAGGTCTGCACGTGTGTACCCACACCCTACCTTCCCACAGCCCACGTGTACACGCTAGCTGAGGAAGTGTTAGTCGCGTGTATGATTCTAGAAAAATTCTTTTAGAGAGGCATTCATCCTCTCCCCTGTCAGAAATAATCCTTTTCAGGGGTTTTCTGGAACTCTTTCTAGTCTTTGTTGTTTGCAGTCTATAGCTTAGGTTTCACCTCAGATTGGTTTGTTCTATGAAGTTTTCCTTGAATTGTTTTCTTTTTTCTATTAAAGTAAGTGTCTGAATCTTCAAGAGATCCTGGTTCTCAGTACCAGTAGTCTCTGCCTAGGTTGGATTTCTTGGCCTTTCATTTGTCTTAGAGTTTCATAAGTACACGCGGCCTATATAAGGTCTGCACGTGTGTACACACGCCCTGACTATACACAACTCGCATGCAAACGGTTGCTGTTGAACTGCTAGCAGCGTGTCTGTGGAGAAAATTTTTGTTTAAGGTAAGGTAGTCATCCTTTCCTTTGACAAGAGTTATACCTCTCAGGTTTTTGGGTCTCTGTCATAGCAGTGAGTAATTTAGGTTTGATCACAACAATAGCTTTCTTTTTCATTAAGAAGTTTTCCTTAAAAATTTGTTTTTATAGGGTTTTCAGACAAGTGTGGGAGTCCAGTTTTAATTTTCTTGTGTGTTATTTTTAAAGTGAATCTTTGCGATCTGCGCTTAGGCCAGGAGTTTTCTTGGTTTTTACTTGTTGATATTTTTCCTTTTTTCTTTGTGAGCATTCAAATAAAAATAAAAAAATTATTTCTTTGTTTGGTTAAATAGTGTTGGGTTGCATTAGTAACCAGGGAAAAGTCTTTGATTTCATAAGTTCTTGGCAGTTTACTTAGATCATAAGTAGCTCGTAATTGAGTGAAATCCTGCTTTGAGTTTGCTGTTTAAAGATCTTAGAAATTTTTTAGTTTGAAAAGTTGTTTAAGATTTGAGTCAATAAGAAGTTATTTTGTTTCCAGCTTTCTGTTTATTTTTCTTTCGTCTTTCAAACATCACTAGTTTCACTTTCATAACCTTTGACTTAAGGCAAGCCATAAAAATTAACGCTAAATTTTAAATTCATTAGACTTTTTATGTTTGTAGGGGCCATCAACTAGATTAGGCTAGAGCCTTTATTTAGGTTGGAGAGGAAACTCTTCAAGGCTATAAAACAAACATACGAGTCTGTGCTAAGGAGTGTAGAAGTCCAGTAACGTGGAAATTATCTAGGAAAACCCTCTAACATAGGGGGTAAACATGAGGTCGCATGTGGAAAGGTGGCAGAAATAACCCCTCCAAAGCCGGACCAAGCGTAGTGAGGAACACATATAGAAGACTTGTCTTGGGATTCCATTGATCGCATTTTCCCTGGAGCTTTGTGGGTCTCAAATCCGTTCAAGGTACTCATTCGTCTTCCATAACACTTGATTTCGATACCCTTGATAGGTTTGAAGCTTGATACCCTGCTCATTGCGGTCCACCCGATTGTTGATTGTACCCGCCTGGTGATTGTTCACAAGCTGGCAACTTAGTTTCCTTTATTTTAGCGACTTACACAGGTGACCGCGGGGGTATACCACAATACCTAGGGTAGACATCGAGCCATGCTTTGCAGAGTATACCCGGAGGGTGATTTTGTATTCGAGTTGCACTTGCATCGGTAAGTTGCTCTAGTGTTGGTTGGTGTAACTGTTATTCTAACTAGTTAGTCGTTTTCTTGATTTTCCTTTAGGAACTTTAAGTGTGTGCTCTGTGCTACCTAGTTTTCCATAGTGAGTTAGTCAGTTGTGGATTTGGGTCTCTGACCTAGGGTGGTAGACCACCCACTCCTCCGGTTGAGAGGACTTTTCAGTCTTCCGCTTAGAAACGTGGTCCCACCTCTTTATAGGCGTTGTTTTGATAACATTGGTTTGCCAGAGTCAGTGTGTGAGACTTTTATGGACTTGAACGATCCCAAAAAGGGAGAACCTATGGATAAGATATTCATGGCTAAAGTTCTCGGAGATACCAACCAAGAATCCCCTTCACAAGGGGATTCTTGTTCTTTTCCCTTCTGCGGAAACGTTAGTGTCCCTTTGATGGCCACTTTGTACATTCCTGGGTTGAATGTGGGATTACCGGTTTGGTTGGGTACCATTTCAAATGTCCCAACTGATCTTGACGCTTCTCAGTTAAGCACTTTATGTCATGGGCACCATGTTGATGTTTATTCATCAGCAAAGTATTCTCCTCCTCCTTCTCCCGCCTCTGGTGAAAGTATAGTTACTAGTAACCGGAAGTCTAAACGAAACAGAAAGAGGAAGAATAGGAAGAAGAAATCACCAACCTCTGCGAGTCATGTTGGAGATAGGTCGACAACCTCTGCAATTCACGTTGAAGACCAACACCCAGCCTCTGCAAGTTATTCTAGGGGCACACACTCACCCTCTACAAGTCATACTGGGGGGAAAATTCCAGTCACTGCTAGTCATACTGGTAATAGGTTTGTAGCCTCTGCAAGTCATGTTATCGACCCATCACTAACCTATGCAAGTCATGTTGGAGATGTGCAACCAACCACCACTAGTCATTCTAGGGGCATTAATTCTGTTGAGAAACTTAGACGGATATGACATAAGCCTATGTTCCCTTGTAATCTTTGCAAGGGAGATCACCTTACTCATTTTTGCCCTGGCATTCCAGAGGTAAAAAGATTGTGGTCCCTCTCTACAAGCTCTTCTGATTCTGAGTCTTTTGAGGTTTCCTCACTGTCTATTCAACCATTGGTTGAGAAAGTGGTCATGTTGATGCATTCATCGGCTGATCCCACTCCTCTTTTGAGGGGTGAGGTGCCTTTAGATCTTGTAGTATCTCAACCTATGTAGCCATTGGTTGAGAAAGTGGTCATGCTGATGCAGTCATCGACTGATCCACTCCTGTTTTGAGGGGTGAGGTGCCTTTAGACCATGTAGTCTCTCAGCCTATTCAGCCATTGGCTGAGAAAGTGGTCATGCTGATGTAGTTGTCGGCTGATCCCACACCTCTTTTTTGGGGGAGCGGTGCCTTTATACCATGTAGTCTCGCAGCCTATTCATCCATTGGTTGCGAAAGTGGTCATGCCGATGCAGTCATCGACTAATCCCACTCCTCTTTTGCAGGGTGAGGTGCTTTTAGACCATGTATTCCTGCAGCCTATTCAACCATTGGTTGAGAAAGTGGTCATGCCGATGTAGTCATCGGATGATCCCACTCTTCTTTTGGGGAGTGACGTGTCTACCAACTATGTTTTTAGCATTTCCGGTTCAATACTTCCAGAGCAAGGGGGCATTCCACTCATTCCGAGCACACCCCCTCCAAGCCCTAGGATGGTTTCCTTTGATTGGAATGACCTTGTTGAGCCTCGTCTTCCTTGCTCCACACCCTTTCAAATAAGGGTTGAATTTAATTCAACAAACATTTATCGATGTATTGTGGATGAAGGAGCCTCTGCAAGTATTTTATCCTCCTCGGTTTGGAAAGTCTTGGGATCTCCTGAGCTTTTGTCTTCTTCGCATGGACTTTTGGCTTTTGACATATGTCCTAGTGAATATTTGGGGGTTATTCCTCAGTTACCCATCTCATTAGGTGGGAAGACTGTCCTTGTTGATGTTATAGTGGTGCAAGGCCCGTTAGATTTCAATATGCCTCTCGTATATTCTATGAACGTTGTGGTATCTTTTCTCTTTCGGGTGATGCATTTATCTCACAATGAAGCATTGTCACTATTGACCAGCTGGCATCTGATAATCACCATCCTAATTCGACATTATTTCAGACTACCCCTTTATATGTTCCTAGCATTCGTGTAGACTCTACCCCAACATGGATTAATTATGTGGCATCTTATCCTCGGTGTTCAATTGCTTATGAGAAGGAACCAATGCAATCATGTTTTCCTTCTCGAGACTTGGAATCAACAATTGATCCATTGGTCTATCTAATGGGGGCATGGGAGCCTTTGCTTCCCCCTCTTGGTCCAAGTGGGCTTGAGTATCCTTCTGAGTTTGATCTCGTTGTTAGTAGATCCTCAAGCCTTCGTGATCATGATTCTTCGCTAATAGAATTTGCTAGTCCTGGCTAGAACCTCCATCATCATATGGAGTATGATTAGTTTACTTCACCCTTTGGGACTATCGACCCTCATTTGCGTGATTTAATGGAGTTTGAATTTCCTTCATATGAGGCTATCCTAGAAGCCATGACTATGATTTCTATCTCGCAGGAGGACTTACACCGTGGTTTGTGTTTTCTTCCCTTTTAGGAGACTTTCCAAGTTGACTATCGAAGAGACTCTTAGTCTGAGCCTAACAGTAGGCTCTACCTGAACTAGTTTCATACTTGAGTCGTAGCCCCCAACGGGTCTTCTTTTAAGCCCTTTTCAGACCCTCTAAACATGAAAAGATTGTCGAACGATCTTGTGGCCTTTCACGCTCGTTAAACTGAAATTTGAAGTCATGTCTATCTGATGGTAGTTTACCCCTTTTTCGGTCCGGATGGTCAACTGTACGAACAAAGGTATACTCTAAAGAACTTCGGTTCTCTAGAAGAGTACTCTCAGGTATAATTTTAACCCTTTTTCGGGCCTGAGGGACTAAATTTACGAAAAATGAACC
Organism: Picea glauca; assembly: GCA_000966675.3. Classification (NCBI taxonomy): domain Eukaryota; kingdom Viridiplantae; phylum Streptophyta; class Pinopsida; order Pinales; family Pinaceae; genus Picea; species Picea glauca. The sequence continues at coordinate 639,531 of JZKD02S1124602.1, read as the reverse complement.
CCCACGGAGTCCATAGTTAAGCTCTTTTCAGACTCCCTAAAATTGAAAAGATCATCGAGTGACCTTATTCTTTCACATTTGTTAAAATGGTCCAGAAGAACATTCCTGACAGAGTCCATAGTTAATCTTTTTTCAGACTCAAAAATGAAAAAATGGCTGAGTGATCTTGTCTTTATCACACGTTAAAATGGTTTTGAATAAACGTCTTTTCGATGCTAGTTTACCCCTTTTTTGAACCAACTAGACTACCTTTGAAAAAGGTTGCCTAGTGGAGTCTCCTTTTATGTTTTTCAAACTCTCTAAATATGAAAAACCACCGAGCTTACCTTCTCTGGGCTCGTTAAACTTACATTGAAGGACGTTACCATTGTGTGTTTTGTTAACATCATTTGCATACCTACGTCTTTGGTCTAATGCCGGCTCCATGTTGCTCTCAACTGAACCATCTGAAGAATGCCTTATATGCAAGCCCTGTAGCACTTTGCCTCTACGTCTTGACACCTTTGGTCCCAGGAGGGATTTTTCCTGAGTGTCCTTTCTTTGAACATTAGTCTTGTCCTTACGCCTTGAACTTGTATGTTTGCGACACTCATTCCTCCTTTGTAACGTAGCATTATTTTATTCTTTTTCAAGCTTTCCAAAATTATTGAAAAAGACAAAAAAATATCAAATATACCCCAAAAAGAGGAAGGGAAAAGTATTTTCTTTTTATTGGCAGCACAATGAGTCGCCCTTCGACAAAGCACATCCTTCTATTTGTTCATCAAGCTCTGGGATTTAATATGACCTTAGGAAGTTGTTCCCACTACATTGAGTTGTGTCCTCCTCCATTTGTTTATTCTTCCAAACACATGGAGAGTTTGCGTTGCATCTTGCCTCGTAAACTTATGTTAATGCCACGTTGCCCGAGTCTCATATTTTGTTATGCTATTATCCAAGGGAAGTTTTCTAAGCCTGAGTCGGTCCCTCTACAATTTGTCTCTTGCCCTCATGCCTGACCATCCTCAAAGTCCAATCAAGTCTTTGTTCGAAATCAATGAAGCCTTCAGTCTGATCATCATGATTCTCTAGTCAATGACCGACGAGCAGTCGAAGACCTCTGGGGTAGTGAAATTGTACACTCATATTACACTCCTACCCGAGTTTTGAATATTTTGAAGTTGTTTCTCGATCTCTGAAGACTTCATCTCCAACCATCAATCCTTGTTAGCTTCTAGAATATGGATACTCTACATGTATATATTTTTGATTTTGAGATGTAGCTCCGTTGTGTATTGCTCATGGCTACACTTTATATAGTTATATGACATGGATCTACAATGTATTTTATTGGTAGCCATGATTTTATTTTATCTCGAGCATGGGTATGCCCACCTCGGTGAGACAATTACTATTTTGTAGACGACACCTCCCGATTTATGGTCCCTGGGCTCACTTGTTCGGAACATCAGTGAACATTGTTAATGTATTTCGGCCATCTGATGCTCTTCTGACCTCACACATTAGGGGGCATCTGTTATAACCCTAATTTGTACCAGAGATGCTTACCTGGAATTAGGCGATCTCAGATTCCTTCTTTGCCAAAACAATGTTGAACAACTCTTCTTAAAAACCCCTTTTATAAAAACCCATGCGCCCTACTCCATTACTGCACGAGTGTACACGCTAGCTGACCCAAGACAACCTGCGTGTACCTACAAAAGCATGGAAAAAGGAAATTTGTTGATGGAACACACAACTTTGGGTAAGTTAACTAAACCTTTCGACCATGCATGGTCGGTCACTTGAACACATACATAGCTTCTTATAGCCTATAAAAGAAGGGTTAGGGGTCCCATTTGAAAGGAGGAGAATCATAGTAAAGAAACTATACCCGATTAAGCATTCCCTTTGTCCCAACCTTTAGCAATCCTTGTGAAAAGAGAAGTATAGAGAAAAGTAGTTGGAAGACAGTGGAAGAAGAGCCTGGGACTAGGATCAAGGAGCAGTAGCAGACTTTATCATTGTAAGGTATCATTGTGAAGTTAATAAAAGAATTTATTTTCCCGTCCTGCCATATGAGATTGTCATTATTGGAATATTGATTGTATGATTGATTAAATCGCTAACCTATTAGTTCATAGATCGAATGCATGTGGAGTTATTTGTTTGTCTTTAGTGAATGCAGGTCAGCATTGGGAGGAGAGTTTCAGTCAAAGAATGACCAAGCATGAAAAGGGATCGACATCAAACATGAAAAATAAGGTACATCAACTTAATATCTTGAGCCTTGTATTTACATATGAGTAATGGGGTTTAGGCATGGGATAATGGTAAAAGGTAAGAATATTTAGGTCATTTCTGCATGGATGATAAAACCCTTAGTGCTAGTCCGTAGGAGGGATTTCCCACCCACAACAGGGGGGGCCTAGAATCCCCCCCTCAAACCCCCCTATGCGCCCGATGCAACACAGACACTACTACTCATGCAGATAATATAGAACATACCCAACATTCTCCCACTTGTTGTTTTCTTTCCATACATGGGTTTACAGGGCTACATAGTCAACAATCCAAGGAAACAATGCCCATGGATCCTCTACACCAAGAGAAATTCTTAGTGCTCATAGATTTTTTTAATGAATCTGCAACATTCTTCAAAGTGTCCACCTTCATCAACAATACACTCTTTTCTTCAACCATGTCTCTCACAAACTGATATTGAATATCAATATGCTTTGTCTTTGAATGATAAGTCGGGTTCTTTGCCAGAAAAATTGCACTTTGACTGTCACAATCTATCCTTACAGCTTGATGTACCAACCCAATACATGAACACAATCTATGTAACCATATTGCTTCATTACTTGCATGAGTGGTTGCCATGTATTCAACTTTTGTAGTTGAAAGTGCCACTACAGTCTGTCTTTCGCTCATCCAACTTATTGCTCTTTCAAACAAGTTAAACACATACCCACTTGTATATCTCCTACAATCCAGAGCTCCAACCCAGTCTGCATCCACAAATCCATGTATATCCACCACTCTATTTGATCCCGGTATTCCTTGGTAGCACAATCCATAACTAGCAGTGCCACACAAATACCTAAAAACCCGTTTTACTTTTGTCCAATGCTCCTTCCTTGGATTTGACATATACTTGCTAAAAAATACGACTGCATGTGCAATGTCTGGTCTAGTATAGATCATTTCATACATTAAACTTCCAACTACACTTGCATATGGAACACGAGACATGTCCTCCTCCTCTTCCTGTGTCTTGGGACATTGATCCGCAGATAACTTTACACAAAGAGGAATAAGAACCTTGGCCAGCTTACATTCCTACATATTAAACCTCTGCAATATTGTCTCAAGATGTTTTCTCTGATTTAATCAGACTTTCCTCTTTTTCTAATCTCTTTTAATTTCCATGCCCAAAATGAAATTTGAAGCACTAAGATCCTTCATGTCAAATTTAGAGGACAACTGAGTTTTCACATCCTGGATAATCTCCTTGTTGTTTCCTAT
>JZKD02S1124602.1:556706-573447 GCA_000966675.3 Picea glauca | reverse complement strand
CTCATTGTAATCATCTTCTTGTGAATGCGAGTAGCCGTCACATCTCTTCTCATAGATAAGCTGCCACCATTCTAGCGAGTCTTTCACTCTGTATTTTTACAGTCTCTGTACATTTATTTCCTTAATAGAAATCATGTATTATTGTATATCTGTGTTTATGGTTGCATATCTGATACATTTCTATTATATTATTGAATATCTACGATATCTCTGTGCATTTATTTATTATATCTCTGATCTCATTTCATGCCGAAAATAATCCGGATCAGCCCATCAGTTTGAATGTCACGATTTGTTGATAAAGGGTGATGAATGGAAGTAAACTCAGAACAATATCGTTCTAACTCAGAAAACTGGGTTGGAACAACTAAGACAGGTGAGGTCTTGATCTAATTTAAGCCAATGATTTTGCATAGTAGTGAGCGAGTGTAGGGAAAAACATAGGAAATAAAGTCTTCTCTGGACATCCAGTCTTCCAGCAACCTTTAAATAGGGGGGAAAAGTCACAGACATGAGATCATCTCAGATCTGAGAAACTTCAGGAAAAACTAAGATGCTGCAAAACTAATATAATCAAACATACATTATATAGTTATTACAACACCCGACTAGATCATCCATGTCCGGGCTCTTAAGATTCAGAGGAAAAAGGGAGAAGAAGATGTTGGCTTCCATTAAACAAGAAGTCTCAAATATCAATCTATAACCAGGGAACGAGAGGCCTCGTTAGAGCTTTACAGTCGGGAACTCTACTCTACCATCCATTCTTACAAAAATACAAAAGTTGAGTATATATACTCAGAGCAACTCAACACCTTGGCAGCATGAGGGTAGCTGAAACATTAAAATCCAACCTAGCATGTGCAGGATCCTCTGGTCAGATGAGGACATCAGATTGACGTGGCTTCTTAGGAAAACCTACACACAGGACGATCTTGGGAAGACTGCCTGCCAAAACTTCCATGCCTTACATTTAAGGAGTGAGACGAGGTTTCAACCACCTCCTCCTACCTTTATTTACCTCTAGCAGGGATCAGGATCAAGGCCGAGTTGAATTGGCACCTAGAGAATGCGACGATGTCTCTTGCAGCTAAGCCCAATGCTTCGTCCATTTAACCAGCTCTTTCTATCACCCCAAGTGACCACAGGCCGTGCAACTATCTCCTGGGGGGATTTTACATTTCGCATTTCAGGTTTCGGTGATTCCCGATGCAGTGAAGGAGCAACCTCTTGTCTTTCAAAGTCTAGGTAGTCGGAATGCCGAAATGGCTCCTAGGGGGCTTTTACATTTCACATTTCGGGTTTCAGCGATTGCCGATGCAGTGGAGGAACGACCCCTTGTCTTTCAAAGTCTCGATAGCTGGAATTCCGAAATGGATCCTGGGGGGATTTTACGTTTCGCATTTCGGGTTTTGGTGATTCCCGATGCAGTGGAGGAGCGACCCCTTGTCTTTCAAAGTCCCGGTATCCAGAATGTCGAAACGGCTCCTGGGGAACTTTTACATTTTGCATTTCGGGTTTCATCGATTCTCGATGCAGTGGAGGAGTGACCCCTTTTCTTTCAAAGTCCCTATAGCCGGAATGCCAAAATGGTTCTTGGGGGGTTCTTACATTTCGTGTTTCGGGTTTCGACGATTCCCGATGCCGTGGAGGAGAGACCCCTTGTCTTTCAAAGTTGTGGTAGCCAAAATTGCGATCGAGCCTGATCAGGCACCATGTGTCTCGACTGGATCGAACGACCATGATCATTTCATGACTGTGGCCATAAGAGATGAGCCCATGTGCTAAACCTTGTGCAACTCCGCGACTCAAGCTTACCCGATGACCATCGATCTACTCCATCTATGGATCGTCGTTGTTGAAAACAAAATGCCTTCTCGCTTGATTTTAAGCTCGAAATGGACTTCTTCCATGTGCTGTTTTTGGAGCTCATGACTGCGGCCTTTGAATAAAACGCATTTGATGGTTTTTAAACCCCATTTTTATGCATTTACACCAAGGGCCCGAAATCGGAGAGAAACACCCCTTTGCAAGAATTGGCGCTAACAAACGTTATAAACTCTCTTGACCTTCTTGATCAACGTCGATGTCCAAACCACATGTGGTCTAGATCTGATCTCAAATTGGGTATCTATTAATCTCGCTAACCACTCATATAGCTCCTTGTGAACTCATCCAAAGAAAATCTTGTGTATATAAGTAAAGATATACCTTCCCAACCAATCCTCTATTCTAAGGCTAGGGTTCTTGTTCTTGGATTCAATGAAGTCTTTCTCTTGTTCTTCTATCCACTTCTGAATCTCTCTCTTCGATGGAAACCACCTTGACATTCCCTCAAGAGGATCATGGTCCCGACAACAGAACCATTTTTTGGCACAGGGGAAGACCCAGGGTTCAACTCTAAAAGCGCACCAACAATCCCTAACTACTGGCTCTTTCAGCAACACCTGCGGAGCATATGCAGTCTCACCTAAAGTAGCAATAGGGGGTTGCAAGACACAGGTGTCTACAACCAAAGGAAATGCAAAGTGGTTCCAGGGCAACAACACAGAGAGAGCTAGTTATTCTTTACCAACTTAAGTCTACTTCGCACAACTATATCGTAGATATAGCACAATAATGCAATAATAGAATAACAGAAGGCAAAGAACACAACATCAATCACACATAAGAACAAGATATATGTGGTTCACCCTCTCCCTAGGGCTACGCCCACAAAACTATGTTTCTTGATATATTATATGAAAACATACAGTTCTATCTGCACACTTAGCTTGCAGATCTCTCTCTCTTTCCCTTCTTCTCCCCCCTCCTTGCGCACCTAGCTGCAAGGTTGATCTTCAGACCCAGTTGAAGATCTTACAATACAATAATATTCTCACAACACAATGCTTCTCTCATGTGATCAACAATAATCAGTCCCTTAACCCACAATGACGAACTCAAAACGAACCCATCCCAGGTCCTCTAGACCTTTATTTATACATTACATGACAAACGTCTAGGTGTCAAAACCCTAGATCCAAAAACCCTAGGTGTCTAAAACCCTAGGTCAACTTAACCCACTTTTTCAGGGTTTTTTCCTTCTTTCCCACGTGGTGCTCCAAAGCATTCATTGGTGGCTTTTTTCTCATGTTGATTTATCCACGATCCATCTTCCTTGCTAATTTGTCTTCCTCGATCTTCTCATTCAATGACTCATTTTCCCTTACTTCTCTCCTTCTTTTCTACTTCTTTGACCACTTCGACCCATTCTCAGCCACTATTCCTTCTGTGCAGTTCGTACTTTGCCTTTCTTCCTAAATCTTCACTTTATTCTCTAACCAAGGGACAACACTGCATATAGATTTATTCTTCCATATCTCTATGTAGGAATGTTGTCTTCACATCCATATTTTCTACTTCAAAATCAAATGCAACAACAACAGATAACAAAAATCTTATAGAGGTTAACTTGGCAACAAGAGAAAAAAGATCACCAAAATCAATTCCCTCAACCTAGGAATAACCCTTTTCTACTAATCGAGCTTTGTATTTCTCCACTTTTCCTTCTGCATTCAGCTTCTTTCTAAATATCCATTTGCTAGCAATGAGATTTCTTTCAGTCGACAACTCCACTAGATCCCAAGCGTCATTATTATCCAAAGATGTCATTTCTTAATCCATAGCCCTTTTCTAGATATTTCCACCCTATGAATCCACTACCTCCCTCATAGTTCTAGGATCATCATCAATAATAGACAAAGAAGAATTCAAATGGAAATCAGATGGAGTATACCTTTCCGGTATCCTTCTTTCTCAAATAGATCTCCTCAATATTGGAGTATGCATATCTTCTTCTTCTGATTCGTGTTCTTCTTTAGAGTCTGAGTCATCATCATTTAAATCGAACTCTATTTTATTCGGTTCTTCCTTACTTGGCAGGACTTCCTTTTTAACAACATACTTCATTTCTCTAAATACCACATCTTGGCTATACACTACCTTGCTAGTTTCTGGGTTCCAAATCTTATAACCTTTGAGACCATCTTTATATCCAATACAGATACATGTTTCAGCCTTCTTATCTAGCTTACTCTTTTTTTCCTTTGGTACATGAACATATGCATCATAGCCAAATACCTTGAGATGTGTGAGAGAAGGTTTCTTACCAGTCCATACCTCTTGTGGAGTCTTTTCATCCAGCGCTACTGAGGGTGATCTATTGACTAGGTAACATGCAGTACCCACTGCCTCCTCCTAGAATTCGTGTCCTAACCTCACACCACTGAGCATGCACCTTGAATTTTACATCAACATCCTCTTTATCCTTTATGCAACTCCATTCTGATGAGGTGTATATGGAGTAGTATTCTTCCTTTCTATATTGCACTTCTTACAGAATTATTCAAATTAATTCCCGCAAAACTCTCCGCCATTATCCTTCCTCAACACCTTAATTCTTTTCTCTGTTTGATTCTCAATAAGAGCCTTAAACTCTTTAAACCTGTCAAAGATTTAAGATTTCTTCTTGAGGAAATATATCCAAGTATTCCTCAAGAATTCATCTATAAATGAGACATAATACACATATTTTACCAATGATGGGACCGATACAGGTCCAAAAACATCACTTTGAACTAACTGTAAAATTCCTTCTTCCCTCGTTGCACAAGAGGGAAATCTTACTCAATTATGCTTCCCATATACACATTGTTCACATAAATCCAAATCCAAAGAGAAGTTAGACATACCTTCAACCATACCTTTACCGTGTATTAGTCGAAGACCCTTCTCTCTGATATGTCCCAGTCTTTGATGCCATAGCATAACCTTTTCTCCAGAGATTGTAGGAGTTCTTTCTTCTTCAACTCCAATATTAGGAACAATGGAACTATTAAACCTATCACTAATAATGTTTCCTTGCAGCTTATACAGAGTTCCAAACTAAACTCCCTTCAGCAACACGATTTCTCCTCGAACCATTCTGGAGGCTTCCTTTTCAAATATTGTTTTTACCCTTTCATCGTCCATTTTGCTTACAAAAATCAAATTTCTAGCCAAAACTGGGATGTGCAAAACACCAGGAAGTTTTCTAATCCTCCCATCTAATAGCCTCCACTTGAATTTTCCTCGTCCTATGATTCTAGTTGTCGAATCATCACCTAGAAAACATTACCTCCATCATACCTTTCATATTCACAGAACCACTCCCTATGGGGAGTCATATGAAAGGATGCACCTGATTCAACCAACCATGCCTCATGATTCTCATGTGTGCCTTAACAAGCCAAGTACACATCCCCTCCTTCTTCCATAGAGGTCTTTTCTTCTGTATAAGGAGATTCTTAAGATCCCCTATTTTTCTCAACTTTGGATATACACTGCTTCTTGTAGTTCCCTTTGTTTCCACATCTCCAATATACCTTTACAAAAATTTTGGGAGATTTAGATGCACCCTTAGACTTATATCTCCCACTTGAGAACTTAGATCTATTTCTTTTTTGGGAACGTCCTCTTGCAAATAATTCATCTGTGTTCTGTCCTTCCATATTCGTCCATCTAATCTCCTCCGACAACAAGGACGAGTCCACTTCATTAAAATTCAAGGCAGTTGCATTACTACCTATGGCTACAACTAGACTATCCCTTTATTCTGGTAAAGAACACAGTAAACTGATTCATTTATCTTCATATGAAATTTTAATCTCAACAGATACTAACTGACTTACCACAATATTGAATGTGTTCAAATGCTCTACCACTGATTCTTCATCTCTCATCCTCAAGTTATACAACTTCTTTCTCAGGAATAGTTTATCTACTAGGGACTTGGACCGATACAACTTCCCTAGAAGTTATCCCATAAATACTTGGTTGTAGCTTCCTTTGAAACATTCAATAATACTGAATCTGAGAGACACACTCGGATTGTGCTCTTTGCCTTCCGATCCAACTTTTTCCAGTCATCTACTAAAGTTCCTGTAGGTGCAGTACCTAGATATATCGCGATCCACCGATCTATGTCCACCAATAGATCTTCCATATTGAGCTTCCACAACTCAAAACTTTGCCCATTAAACTTCTTGTTCTCCATTTTTGAATTTCTCACCATTTCTTTTCACCTGAAAAATCAATACCATAGATCTCCTACTGCAACAAGGCTTATCACAGTCCCGAGCCAAACCCTTTACCACAAAGGCATCCCTGTGAAGCCAAAAAAGATATGATACCAAATGTATATTTTAACCTTGTACAATATTTACTGCAAACAGTTTTTTAGTAAAGGAACATAAAAGATACAATGAAAAATACAAACATTACACAGAGACTTTTCCCCTGGAAACCCAAACCGAGAAAACCAACATATTCTATATTCATTCATAGTGTTACATTGTTTACAATACAATATACATATAGTATCCAACGACATCCAAAACCCTAACCCAATGACTTGGATTAGTCAACAACCATAATTCCTTAATCGGAAATAGAAAACCATTGGCAAAAACCATGTGCTGAAAAACTTCCCAAAAATGCGACACGTTTCCCGAAGAAAAACAATTTTCTCGAGGGCGCTGCTCCCGAACCCCTTGCACACCCCCTCAAACCCCACTATGCACCCAGTGCAACGCAAACACTACTACTCATGCAAATAATATAACACATACCCAACAAGATCATTCAATGATAGGAATGCAAAATTTATCTTTGATAGTAATTTTATTAAGGGATAAACAATCAGGGCACATGTGCCACATACCTTCTTTCTTGAGTACCATGACGATGAGAGAAGAGTAAGGGATGGTACTACGAAGGATGACACCTGTAGTTGGCAATTCCTGAACAATTTTCTCAATTTCATTATTTTTGGCAAAGGGGTGACGATAAGGGTGAACATTAGGATGACTAAGGAATAAGTGACTACCACTCCATTCCTTTCAAAGTTAGCCGACAAGCATAGGGTGTTAGAAATTGTGTCAGATACAATCACATTCCCGACGCAAGAACTATAAGAGCAAGTGAAATCACTATGTCATATGAACTTAGCCATTTCTCGGATGTCGACAACAATAATGAAAATCTTGCACATCGATATTATGTAGGAGATAAGGCTCTACACAGAGTTAGCATGCAGATATTTGATCAAGGTGATCGACGAGATGGAATAAATCCAACAAAAATATACAATTTCTCTACAAGAGAAGAGAGAAGTTGAAGAAAAAATTGAAAGAGCAATGGAGGAGAAGAATGAGGCTGAGGAAAAGGAAGAGAAATCATTAAAATAGAAGAGCAAGGCCGAGAAATTGGAACAACGGATACAAACGACCATCCAAAAGATCTATAAGGAGATCCTAGAAGTACCAATGGTGGTAGAGGTCACAATGGAAGAACATATCTCAAGAATCAAAAAAGTCATTAAAGGATTTTGTACCAAGATTGGAGACTTGAATCGTGCAACATCCCAAGGAAACCTCTTGAGGAAAAGGAGAAAATGGAAAGTATAGTGACAACATCAGTGGAAAGTATTAAGAGTCTAGACTAGAAGTGCATGAGCATGTGCGACGAGAGTACGCAGATGTGGACACAATAAGAATAAGAATTAGAATCACACATGAATAGGCCTAGAAAACCAGTGAAAGAATCAACACTCTACCTCATGTTGAATGGATGACATCCATCCTTGCAAATAAACATAAATACAAAGAAATAGAGTAGATGTGGGTAGAGAAGAAGAAGATTTTGCATAAATTGGAATCTTTGTAGAACAAAGAACTCAAGGTGATTGGGGAATTGGCCACTACATAGGGAACAACAAATAAATCACTGTGCGATACGGAGGAGAAAATCATGACCCTCACTACACAGGTCATAGAGGAAATTTTGGGAACAAAAGTAGAAGTAGCAAAAGAAGTTGCAGCAGGGAGGGAAACCATCCAAAAATTCATAGAGGAATGGGGAAGGGAAACACAAAATGCCTAAGTGGCTCTGGATGAGCCACAGGTGAGTGTTGGGGGCATGTTGGACATGCATTTTGGATACAGTTTTGAGGAAAATCCTAAGTGTGGAGGAGATGCACAGTAGCAGAAAAAAGAAGAGAAGACAGGAGTGGAGAGCATAGTAAAGGCACATTCAGGATTGAAGTGAACAATAAAAGCATACTTGGTGGATAATAAATAAGGAGAATAAAGTAAGAGAATAAATATAGAAGATAAAGTGGTGAAAAGGAAGGACAACATTTCAACATCAAAAATTAGAGAGGTGTTGGTGCAATTATTTGTATAATATATTACCAAACATAAATTATCAACCGGGATTCGTAATCACTAGAGTTCATGCACTATATGTGCCGATAACATATAGGCTCTTATGTCTATTTAGTATATATTAGATTAGAAAATCATCAATAACAAAATAATCTGTTTTCAAAGATAACACTCTTCACACAATTCAGAAATTAGAAAGAAAAACTTGCAATCATGCACTCAAAAGATTTTGCTCAGATAATGCCTTGTCCATTTACAAGCTCATGAAGTGGAAAGATGGACTTTGAATCTTTTATCTGTAGCTAATTTACTTAACAACAACTAACAAGCAAATCCAGGCACACTTCAACAATAAGAAAAGATCAAGCTCATAGTAAAATGCTCAAGAAAACACTCAATTGAAAAGGCTCTTGCTCACATAACAGATCTGTTCATTATAGGCTCATGAAAAGAAGAGACGAAATCAGATCTTGTTCCCTGTAGCAATTGAAAATGATAATCAACAATTCACTCTTAAACAAAAGTCAATCATAACTCTATTCACTCCAATCAAACCCGTGCAGTATAGAAAATTGTCAATATAATTGAGAGGCTTCATTATATGGTGCATGAAGGTGAGAGATGAAGTCTGATCTCATTTCCTGTAACTAATCACTTCAAACTTGCAATAAACTCTTATCTAATTCTGCACACTCTTCAAAATCAACACAAACAGAAATTTAATACAATCTTACAATCTTGCAATTCTAGAAAATTACTTCATTCCTACACAGGAAACATAAGTCTTAATGAGATGTTCCATTTGATGGATTATGTGATGCGAATGATGAACTCCCAAATTATCATGTGCTGCCACACTTTGAAATCAATTCTAATAGTGAAATCAGAAATGAAATCAAAACAACGAGTACAGAAAAATAGAAATCTATACTAATAATTTACAATGAGCTTACCAAGTTGGATTGGTGGGCCTTTGTCGATACCAACATGGAAGATTTTAGATCAGAATATGCTAAATGCTAAGAGACACACAATATCCTTGAATTCAAACTTCCATTGATCTTCAACAAATGAATTTACAAAAGGAGTTGGTTCAGAAATCCAATTTCCAACATACTAATTTCTCTCTTTTGGCTTAGAGCCATCACTCAATTTATATGATTTTTACATTACAAATTTGGATCTAGACAATCCATCCAAATCAAAACCATTTTCCATCAATGGAGGTCAAGTATAACCAATTATCTAAACAAGGAAATGTATTTCCCACGAATCTGGGCATGATCCTGGAATTTCTAGAAAATTGGCAATAATTTAGAACGAATTGTTCCCCCTGAGATGGAGGTCCATATGTGTGAGATATTTGGATTCTGGCTCACATTTATGAATTAAAACACTTCTCCAGACAAAACCCATGTCGCCAAATGTTGATATTCATTGTCATCTACCATGAAATTGAGTATAAAATCCAGTATTGGAATGTTGGTGCCGAAATCCTATAGGTAACTATTTAGTACCGAAATACACACAGTCACAATTGTGAGTACCGGATTAGGTGCATGACTTGGTACCATAATAATGAAGAGTGTGCAGAGTGAGTACCCCTTATGCACATTATGGAGGAAACAATCAATTAAACAAATCATGCCTTAATCATAATTCACCCCTTATGCACATGAACAAGGTAATCAAGTGTATTTATGGAGGAAACAATCAATTAGATACACATAGCATAGGTAAAATTGAATCAGATAGAGATAATATAGGTTAATAGAGGTGTCAATACTAAGACTCAAAAAGAGGCACGGAAAAGAAATAAGAACATCAGTCGTGAATACAAAAGAAGCACGCAGATGCAAAATATAGAAAATCACGCCCGAACAATGAGTCAACATGAGTTGTAATGAGTCAGAATGTGTTTTAATTATGTTTTGGGTATAAACAAGTAGATTTTTTAACCCTATAATCATATGTATAAATATGTAATGGATCAGGTAGAATAGGTTGTGTTGGAACAGGGGAAAACCCAGGGTTCAACACTACAACAATGCACCAACAAAACCCTAACTATTGGCCCTTTCAGAAACACCTGCGAAGCACATGAAGTCTCACCCGAGGTAGAGGTAGGAGTGGTTGCAGGACTCAAGTGTTTGCAACCTTAGCTGGGACATAGATCTGTTATTATAATACTTAATATCTCTCTTAACACTATTAGTTCATCATTATTTACCCAATGTCTACTTTGCAGATAAAACAAAGCATCATAGCATTCACCCCGATCTAAAGTGATTAAGCACTTAGAATAAATAAATAGATCATATCTAGCAGGTTCAATCACTAAGCACACCCATCTATGTTAGATCTAACATCTAGATTCATCATAAGCACCAAGCATCAACATATCTATCTATCTATCTTTATCTGGCACTTAGCAAATAACACATAAATACATCAAAACATTGCACAGAGAATAATAACACAGTATTTACGTGGTTCAACCCCACCATGGGGCTATGTCCACCAACTCTTCTTATTTATTAGCTTCTTCAATGGGTTACATGCACAGAGCCTTAAAAACCCTACTCCGCATAGGACAGAAGATCTGCGTAGCTTGCTAGATCCTTCTTCCTTGCGTTCCATCACAAGCCTTCGACAGTCTTGCTACAAGGACTTGCACTTAGCTCTGCAAGTATCACACAGTATGCACGAAGACTTACAATCCTTGATCACACAGATCCAACTTTTAACACTTAGCCAACTTGCACACACTCTTCTTACATTTCCTATCCTTCTATTGATACATAAAAAATAGGCCTAATCATGGGTAAAACCCATGGGTCGACATCCCATACCCATTACATATTGCCAACCCAAAAAGGGCCCAAGACCCCGCAATATCTTCTTTGTCTTGTGCTCCATCTTTGATAGGCTGTCAAAGTCCCAAAATAGGTCAAACTTGACTCGATCCCTCAAAACTTGGTCAAGGGCCAACAAGCCCCCAACACTCATCTGTGACTCATCCCAAGTCACTCTGATGTAGGAAGTTATGCTTCGAATGCTTCAAGCTTGGATCAAACTACTTTGACCTGTTGTTGTGCTACAACCTCCTTTTCAATGAACTCATGGATGAATGCATCATTGATAGGTCCCTCTAGACGTTGTTCTGCTGTAGTGACAACCCACTCTAGCTCTTCTCCTTTGCCTTATACCTTGGTAAACAACTAATAGGCCTTATCTTGCACTGGTTGGAGTTTCTAAGTTATATCCATAACTCTGCTCTAGATAGTATGGATTTTCTATTGTACAGTGTGTTACTCTTGGGAGTGCTTCATTATTTCCATAGCTGACAGGGACTTCAGCTGCGCCTGTATCTTTTCGGCTTGGTACTTCACTTCTTGGAGCTGGGACTCCATTCCCTGCAACTCTGGGTTCTTGGTGAGTTTATCATATGTATTGGCACTACGATCGACGAATTGCTTGGATTCTAAGGTAAGAGCCTTGATACATTCAACTGTGCTCCTGACAGTTGCTTCTCTTTGGTCTTTTACCTCATGTGGGGTCTCAGGCACAATGCATAGTCTTATGTCTATGATGCATTACTGCAACTGTTGGATTACTTCTTCAAGTTGCACTACTTTCTTCATTACTTGATCCTCTGCTTTTACTTCTACGAAATTCACAGAGCGCAGTGCTCTCTTGACCACTTCCTTCATGTCGAGTTGCTCAGCGAGCAACTATTCCTTGCCTTGCTACAGTTGTGATTTTTCTTCATCGAACTTCTCTTAGAGAGCGCTCTTTCCCTATTCGGCAGCTCGACATTGTTCTACAAGTACTCCCTGTACTTGTACCAAAGCCTGGGTGGCTTGCGTTGTTTCCTCTTGTGATCGACTATATCAGCGAGCCGATGGAATTGGGCTAGCTCATCTCCTAGTTCTGGTGTTCCTAGTGGCAGAGGCACAGTGGAGACTGTGCGGATAGACTGTAGTGCCTGTTGCACCCCTTGGAGTTCGACCTCAATTCTATTGTACATCTCCTCCTGCTGAGCTTCCTGCTTCTATGATATCTCCAGTGAAGGATTATTCAGGGTTGCTATGATGAAATTGAAATCATCAAAGGTGAGGATGGTCTCCATCTTAGTTATAGGGGATTTTGATCTCTTCTGGGAGGAAGGTTTAGGGGGAGAAACCTTCTTTTTCTTTGAGGGGTCCTCCTCATCTCTAGGCAGTGTTACTTTTCCTTTCTTTTGTTCCTCTTTTGTACCATCTATATCTTCACCATCACCTCCTTTCTCTGGTGACATGGAAGCAGTCTTCACCGAGGCACTGCTTAAATCTTGTACTTCATCAGTCTTCGTTGTTTTGCTAGGTTCGGGTGTATCCTGCGCAACTTCTAGGCTGTCGATGTCGGATATTTCTACAGGGTCTACTGGAATAAGGAGTTCAGTGGACCATTCCTTAGTAATCTCCTCTAAGTCCTCCTCCGTCAGCTTATAGTAGGATTGAAGTTGTTGCTTTTGCTCATCAATTCGTGTTGTGATATAAATGAAATGTCGATCAACGTTGAACTTCATCAAAGGCTTGGATTGGTTTTTAGTGTTCGGCATCATGCAAGGCTCAGACTATATGGATATCTTCAGCTGATTGTAGTATGTATGGAACAGGACATTTGACTTCCATTGCTTATTCATGTCACTTGAGTACCACAATGTACTGAACTTCGTAGCCAATGGTTCGAAAGGCTCAATGTCCAGAAAGGTCGCACCTTCCGGCATCTCCCAGGCGATGAAAGCGATCATGATCAAGAGCTAGATGAAATGGAATTCATGTCCTTGATCTTGTGCTTCTCTACAGTCAAGTTCCAACTGGTTCACCAAGTACTTCACCCAATTCATTTGTAGGCCCTCGCGCACTTCCCTGCGAGGTCGACTACAAAACCAGTCACTTGGGTGGGTCAGTTCTTGCGTACTAACTTCCCTGCAATCAACTGAATGGAAAGGCGCACTGCGCCATTCTGAATAGAGGCCACCTTGTAGCCTCGCGTTCCCTTCTCAACATCGCCATAAGTTTCCTTTATCCTTTGTGTGAGAGCATGGTCCATGTCTTTTCCAGGATAGAAATCCTATGGGTCGAGTCCTTGCATACTCAAACTCGTGATCCGATTGATCAAGGTCAGATCAACTATGATACAATGGTTTAGCCACAAATATCTTCCATGGTAACAAGATAGTATTAGCTTGACACACGCATTTACCTCTTGGTGTCTTCCGAAGTGGGGAATTTTCATGACGTTGAGTAGGGTGGACTGCGTGAGGTTATGGGTCCATGATTGGGGAATTACCTTTGAGTTTTTACCTTTTGTTCTATTCAGATACTTATGTGGGGCTAACATGTTGGATACTTTGTGATCTCCGAGGTTGAAGTCTCTAAACTTCAACGCTATGATCTTATCTTGGTCTGCTTGCACTGCGCATATCCCCTTCGAGACGTATGCAATGACCAAAGCATACTCAAAATCTCTAGGTACGATGTTGTGGTTTAAAAAATAGCTCAAAGGTGGTATATAGGTGGGTAAGATAGTCGGGATCAGTTTAGAATTTGCTAAGTCATCCCTGTGCTTAGTTCTCTTCTCATCAGACGACCGGGATGGTCTTGCTCTGCGAGCAGTGGATGGAGAGGTTGGCAGTCCTCTCATGGATGATGCTTGTATAACTATAGACATCAACATGACTCTTTCAGTAATGAGGTCGATCAAAAAATCCTCAACAACTTTTTCTGTAGAGCTCAACTCATCTGACATACACTCTCGGTGTTAACAATCTCAGTTTCGAGGGGTAGCTTAGACACAGTAACGAGATAGAGAGAAGAAACACGATGATCACTATATAAACTCAACTTAGTCTGCAGGCTCAAATTCTCAATTGTCAAAAGTCGTTTTGGTGTATGTCGTGGTGGGATAAATAGGTAACTCTACAACGAGTCGCTTGCAATGGGTATGAGGCCTTCATTAACTCAGTTATGTCCATTATGGCATGGTCCCAATGGTCGGATGGTGAGCTGGCTGGCCATAAATGCCTTTCTATCCATTCGGACTATTGATCTAACGGTTATAATGTCCCCAACGGCTATATTCCTTTGTCATGGCAAAGTGTCATGTGTCGTTGTTCTGATATCCTAGCGAAGCTCCAATTTTGCAATTTTTCCTTTTGTGAGGTTCCCTCTGGAGCCTTCTGCAACTTATCGATCTCGACTCTCTTCTTACTTAACTTTTTAGCCTTCTTTCTAGTGAGCTTCGTCTCTGTATTCCTTTTTCCATTCTGATTTTTGTCTTCTTTTGACCTAGTCACTTCGCGTTGTTGAGATTCTTCCCTAGGGTTCTCAGATAATACTTCTTCTTTGTCTGAGATAGGTACTTCAATCTTCTGTGGATCCTCTAGTGTTATTGCAACTTCGACATCCAGGTCTCTAGTGTTAAATAGCTTCGATCTATTCTGCTTTTTTTCGATCAAGTGTGCGATCCTTCTAGTCATGAAATATTTTAATTCTTGCTTCTTCTGCTCCAAAACTTCTTCTTCTTCCTTCCATTTGGCTCAATCTCTGTCAATCCAAGGTTTTCCTAATAGCATATTAAATGGGGCACTGTCCTTGATAAATTTAATAATCTCAAAATCTTCTTCTGTCGAAGTTCCATTGGCAGTCATAGGTATCTGAGCGAGCCTTCCACATAGGGTTATCAACTTTCCTTTGAATAACCCTATTCCTCCTAATGAAGGAATCATAGCAGGCTTCCCTATAGCTTCCCAAGTTCTCTCGGTCATGACATTTACCTGTGTTTCCTCATCTATAAAGTAGTCAATGTCGAAGTCTTCTATTCTTGATTCAAGGTATTCTTTTTCTTTGAAGATCTTCGATAATTTGACATGTCGGTGGTCATTCAGGGTTTTGTTTATTCGTAGCAATACTTTCTCTGATTCTTTCAAAGGTTCTGCTATTTATGGATCTACCTTAGGGTTTTCTTTATTCAGATTCATTCCTTCCATCTTAGCAATCATTTAGGGAAATCTAACACTTCATGGTCCATAGCTTTACAACAAAGACAACTAGGTCTTTTCCCAGGGCATTCCTTAGCAAGATGTCCCGATCTTCTGCAATTGTAACAAAGAGTTAATCCTCTCTTCCTCTTAAATGATCCCTAGCCTTTCCTGTATTACATACTAGGATCATGGTAGCTAACCTACAAAAACTTCTTTCTAGGATCCTGCATATACTTATTAGTCCCAACCTTATTACTATGCATAGGTATAAAATATTTTTCACTATTCATATCAGATCTGATCATATCAAATCTTCTTTCATCTATTAATACCCGAGTTTTCAATCTATGATAGAATCTATCAAACATACCTAGATTCATACTTTTGAAACAAAAAAAATTCCCTAATCTTACTTCTACAAAGCACAAATCCTTTAGATCTATAAATCTTCACTATTCTTACCTGTATCAGAGCACATATCTTACATATCTTACCTCCTTTCTTCATATCTAACCTCTTTTCTTGGTATAGAGCTTCTCAGGTCAATTAGAATGTTGTGTACTGGGACAACAGATCTATGCACAGATCTTTCACAATCTCAGGTCGAATCTTTGCACAAAGCTTTTCTTTCTAAGTTCCCAACAATCATAGTTTCAGATCCGAGACTGTGCACTTCAGTAGTAGATCTACACACAAAAATTCTCTTTAGTTCCCAACAATCATGGAACCATTTGTTGGCATAGGGGCAAACCCATGGTTCAACGCTACAACAATGCACCAACAAACCCCTAACTACCGACCCTTTCAGCAACACCTGCGAAGCAAATGAAGTCTCACCCGAGGTAGAGGAAAGGGTGGTTGTAGGAATCAAGTGTCTGCAACCTTAGTTGGGACACATATCTATGATTATAATACTTAATAGATCACTTAACACTATTATTTCATCATTATTTACCCAATGTCTACTTCATAGATAAAACAGAGCATCGCAACATTCACCCCGATCTAAAGTGATTGAGCACTTAGCATAAATAAATAGATCAGATCTAGTAGGTTCAAGCACTAAGAATTCCCATCTATGTTAGATCTAACATCCAGATTCATCATAAGTACCAAGCATCAACAGATCAATCTATCTATCTTTATCCAACACTTAGCAAATAACACATAAATACATCAGAACATTGCACAGATCATAATAACACAGTATTTACGTGGTTCAACCCCACCCTTGGGCTACATCCACCAACTCTTCTTCTTTATTAGCTTCTTCAATGGGTTACATGCACAGAGCCTTAAAAACCCTACCCCGCATAGGACAGAAGATCCGCACAGCTCGCTAGATCCTTCTTCCTTGTGTTCCAGCACAATCCTTCCATAGTCTTGCTACAACGGCTTGCACTTAGCTTTGCAAGTCTCACACATTATGCACGAAGCCTTACAATCCTTGATCACACAGATCCAA
>JZKD02S1124602.1:528288-542126 GCA_000966675.3 Picea glauca | reverse complement strand
TAAGACCATTTTATTTTATGAAATTTTCTTATCAATATGCACTGTGTTGTTTTGAAATTAATAAATTTGAGCTTGTTTGCTCCCTTTGAATTTCTCATTAAAGTATGAAAGGGACATTTATCAGGGATAGGATTATTCTTTACCAGGCTTGATAGATTATGATGGGAAAGAAACCCCCCTAGAGTTTTCTTTTATCATTTTCTCAGACTCTCAAAACATGAGAAAGCAATGAGCATATACTAACTTGGGCTCATAAAATCCATAAGTAAGTGATTACTGTTCCAAAAATTATTCTCTGCAAGATTTCTATCTGCACTCACGTTGGATGATGTGGGATACGTTAAGGTACACCTTCCAACAAGTCTCACTCCAACAAGACTAACACCTTATCTGGAGTAGAGATTAGAGACTACTTAGTACCCTGAAATCTGCATGCCTCAATGACATATTTCTTTGCTAACAACCATGGGAATGCATCAATGTCTCTTGGTTGATAGATCCTACAGGTGACTCGACACCAAGACCTTTATTCGTACCTGTTAGGATGTACTATAGGTACCTTGAGGCCCATTGACATCACTGGTGGGTCATCTCGCATTGGTTAATGGCATCCATTAATGGTCGGTAATCCAATGATTTCTTTTTGTGTTCGACTCGAGAACATTTATTCACACAAATAAGAATTGTACCATGGGTTAAAGATTCGAAGTTATTGAAGACATAATTTTAATTGGTTCCTTTCAGGAATGAACAGAAGACAGGTTCAGGGATAGCCATCAGATAATTTTCTTTTATAAACAGGAAGTCTTTTTCTCAGCAAGTTATTATCGGTTCAAGTTTCTCTGCAGATTTGAGTTTATTACATCAGTACCAGTCAGTGCCAGACATAATCCATTAGTTACAGTGGTTATCAACAGTACAAATTCCAGTTACAATTTTGGCACTCTCTAGATTCAGACTTGACTTCAAAGATCTCTACAGTAAGAAATGCATAACAGGGAGTAGGTAATCGAACTCAGGTACGCTTAGTTTCATGTTAGTTTAATGTATTAAATTACATATTAATAATTTGAACTAGGAATGCCTTGATACTCCATGACATTTCATTATCCCTATACTCTATACTTAACAAGCTAAGTTCAATCCTTCTTGACATTTCATATCATGGGAAATGCACTGCATTATCTTGGTTGAATTTGACACGATTCATATGTAATGATATTTTGAAAAGGTGTACGACCATCATCATTTCTTCACATGCTATTGATCCTCACGACATTTTGAACGTCCTTCTACAAATCCTCTCACGACCTATTTCACACATCATACTCTACTCCTCTATTGCCCTCATCTAATTCCGCTGCTCACCTTTGGACCTTTTCTGTTATACTTAGTGGAATTATGGTGGAAAATCGTCACGGACCTAAGACTTATGCAGATTTGGAGGCTCTTCCTGAGTATGAAGCCACTAAACACATTTTTCAGAAAGTTGGATGGGAGCCGTTCTTCAAGAAATTTGATGGGTATGATGATACGATTACACTTCAATTTGCTCTACACTTTCATGGTGGACTAGCTAAAGTGGGCGAGATGGAATTTGAAGTCTCAGAGAAGTTCATTTCCGAAGCAATTCAATTACCCAGCACTGGTCAAAAATGGACGAAGGGTCAGCCAGTCGACAAGAAGCTCTGCATGCAGCTCCTACAACCCCAGTGTCGGAAATTACAATGGTCAGAAGGCACATCAAGGTTGTGGTTGGAACCAAAATGGGCTCAGTTGCTATCCGTACTCCAACGCTACCTCACTTGTGAAGGTCGGCACACGATCATGTTTCCATGTCATGCTCGACCCCTACTACATTTCAAAGGTAACCATTTGGTGAACATCCCCTATTTTCTGTTGAAAAGTTTGAAGAAAATGGCAGAACAAGTTCGCAAAGCCAAAGATTTTAGAGGTAGTTTGTTTCATTTTGGTCTTATCAAAATTTTGGTTAAGTTTGCGTTATCCCACAAATAGGAATCTTGGGATATGTTTGTTGTAAGAACCCTAGCTTCTGACAAATCTAAAGATAAAAATATTGAGTCCACTCTTCCACAGAAGAAGTTGAACTCCAAGAAAAAGGGTGTTAAAAACCTGACCAAAATCTGTGATGACCCTGAGAATACACCAGACTGCACAATTGAGGTTAGTGATGATAATCTTGGTACAAAACATTCATTTGATGTCCATGGTTCTGATGGTATGGAAACTAACTATGAAAGAGTGGAAAACATTGTCCCTACAGAGGTGAATGTTGAAATTCTGATTTCTCCTCCAACTGCTAAAAATATTATTGATGTGGAACAACTTGAGGAGTTAATTGACAAACCTAGGAGAAATCCCAAACGAAAATGCACACACACACTTTCAGATATGGATAACTCTGTGCCTAGTTACCCATTACAGGAAAGATTAAAAAGTATGGATGATCATGAGGAGGCTTCGGAGTCTTCTGAGATGACATGGACTCTCTCCCAATTGATTCGAAAATTCCGTAAAGTCAATCAGCAAGCTAATGCACCCAAAGAGATTGAGCGAGACAAGCCAATTCAAATGCCAGTTGATACTCCTATTCAGGTGTATGAGGAGTTCACTCATGAATCTAGTCCAGTCGACACCCCTGTTCAAAGACCAGATGAGTTCACTCATGATTCCAACCCTCAAACACAACAAGGTCGTGGTAAAACATTCGAATCTTACTGTGAAATCTCTTCCAATAGATCCTTGCGACCAATGGTAGTCAGATTGGAAAACAAGAATCACACGTTAAAAGAGAAGTTACATGAATATACCATACTAGATTGGCACATTAAAATAGAAAATGAACTTATGAAACTCAGGCAAGCTCACTTCTCGTCAAAGATTGAACGATTAAAATGAAAAAATAAAGGTGTTTTTCAGAAGAATAGGAGACTGCAAAAGATTGCCAGGAAGCACATCACCATTAATCGAGTTCTTAAGAAGGAAATCAGAAACATGAAGAAACATGAGAAATTGAAAATGTTGGTTGCAGCTGCTGCAACACTCTCATGAATCTCGGTTTTTGACTTTTTTTTGTCTGAGGACAGGCAAAGACTTCAGCTTGGGGGAATGTTAGTCTCCATTTTTGACTATATTTTTGCTTATATCATGTCAGATATACCCCCATTTTCATATCTAATATCATTTCCTTCTGGCCTTACCATGACACTTTTGACATCCTTTTACAACTAAATGGGGCTATTCAAGGTATTCCTATGATTCAAGTTATTTTTAATGTATTTTGATATTTTAAACTAATATTGATACTAACGTGCCATGAGTTAGGTACTTGTTCCCTTGAAACAGAGTTATCAGTACCAGGTACTCGCTCGCACTTAGTGGAGATGCCAAAGACTTGCACGACATGGTCAGATTGGATTGACAGTCCGATTCATATAATTGATCGAGTCATAACTCAATATGATGACTCAGGGCGAGATTGTAGAACTGTTTTATTACAATGCTTTATGATCCACGCTTCTTGACACTGTGTGTCATGAAGCTGTGAAATTAGTTTTAACCGACTATGAGTCATTTTCAGTTCTAAGATTCGCTTAGATTAATGCACCTATGTTCAAGACTATTTGGGGAGGATCTATATAAACTAAGATCACTCTCAAGAAACGTTGGTTACGATATGCTATGTGATACGATTTCTGATAATACAATTTCCTATGAATTATGTTATTCGTTGGTAAAATGATTTGAGTTTGTTTATGAATTATGGAGCGTGAAGTATGAAACAATTTTTGCATGGAATAATTTGAGTAGCTCTGGTTTCATTTTAGGGCGATTGCACCTCTTGGTTGGGCCCACACCCAGGTTCAATTCGCTGTCTCTTTTCCACAGTATAGTTAGTTTATTTTTAGTTCTAGAATATGCATGTGAGTTAGTCTTTGAACTTGAAGTTACTCTGTTAAATTCTGGCTTAGCCATTTTTTGAGTAGATCATTTTTAGTTTGATATTATCTTATAGATCGTTGAATGTTGAATGAGTTATTTTCCATTGTAGAATTTGAAAAATGAACCAAGTACTTAATCTAGATTTGCTCTGTTTTCCAGTTTCCAATTTGATCATGTTTTAAAGAAGATTTGAGTTTAGACTTACTCTGTTTTGTTAGGATAGCTAGCTTATAGTCTGATTAAAGGAAGCTTCCAGTACCTGTAGGGTAAAATAGGATATTTATTTGTTTCACCTATGTTAGATTTAGAACTGCTTGATACTTAGATTAAATGGTTTTTTTTAAATGATCTCTCTTTTATGGTTTAGATAGATATGATGATGATTAGATGTTTAAGATAATGGTAGATAGTCTTGGGTGATTACATTAGATTAGGAATAGAAATACCTTTACTTAAACTGAGAACTATTTCCGTTTGATGAATTAGACAAGATACGATTAGTTTTAAGATAATCATTAGGGTTCAGTTTCTAAGAGTAATTTTGTGTTTTCTTCTCAGAATAACCTTTAGATAGGAATTAGAATCTTACCAACACATATAGTGTAGAAGCTCTAATTTCACTTACCTTGGTTTGACAATTTAGTGTTTTTAGGTAATTAAAAATCTTTAATACTGACAACAAGTTGAATTTCAGAGGAAATAAGAAGTAAAGAAGGCGAGATTTCAAGGGAGGATGAAATCTTTTGGTGATGTGTTCTAAGGTATGTTATTTTCAAGTCATCTTACCATTTTTTCTATAAAAATTTTTCTAGAATGATTCAGATGGTGAAATATCTATGCTATTGAGAAGACATATCAAGGTACCTCTGGTAAAAAATTTATCTCTTTATTCGCTATAATTATGGAGATACATTATGTGGAAGATAGGGTTTGTGACCAGTCCTGAAGCTAGTCAATAAAGAAGTGGTCCGGGTAAAATATTCATAACTTCTTCATAGAGAATCCACATGACGTGGGATGAATTTCATTGGAAAGAGTACGGACTTTAGTTTCTTGTGTGCGAGTTTCAGAATCGAATGTTAAATATTGAGCACGGGGCATTTTGTACAAGTTTGGTCTCCTCAAGAGACCAGAATTGAATAAAGTCTACCATTCTTTCTATAACTTCTTTTTGGGGAGGATTATAGGAGTGAAACTTGGAGGATTTTCAGAGAATACATTGATTAATATTATATACAGGATCAGAGTACTCCAAGAATTGAAGAATTGCAGAAATTAAAGAAGTCGCAGGAAGCACTATAAGGTTCTATGTGATAATTGGTTGATGGTGATGATTTAATATAAAGTTTTATTTTCTCTCATATATTCTTGGGTAGAAGGAAGGGGCAAGGATGGAGAGTTCAAATCTCTCTTGATATTGGAGGATTGTATCTTCCTCTTGGAGGTTTAGCCCTCCCTTTACATTTGGAAGTTGTAGCTACCTTTGGAAGTTATTACTTCCCTTGAACAATAACTATTGACTATTTCTCATATATTGTGCATGGTGTATTGTGGTGTATTGGTGTACTTGTACTATTGTTCATTGCTCATTGGATATAGTTGAATGGTTTAAGTATAACTTGAAAAAGGTTTTAAATTGTACTTGATGTTGATTCACCCCCCTCTCAGTATCAACATGTAGTTGGTTGTTTATGTATAGATTACATCCAAGAACAAATCATTTTGAAGACTGAAATATCTGTACAAGACCATGAACAAAGGGTAGATTTCATTTCTGTAAAGCATCCATGTTGATAAGGTGAGTGGGCTATAATTCCCTTATTTATATATTAAGTTTGTTTATATATATTATGGTTGACATTGAAATATTTTTTTTAAATGCCACTTGTCAACTCCATGTTAAGAATTGAAGGAATTGCACATCTCCCTCATATAGGGGTGTAGAAAGCATCTATGGGCACGTAATAAGCTCTCTCTCTCTCTCTCTCTCTCTCTCTCTCTATATATATATATATAAAGAAAGTTGATATAAAAATTCTTTACTTAAGGTGGACATTGAAATAATTTATTTGTGATTGACATTGAAATAATTTTTTAAATGCCAATGTCAACTCCATGTTGAGCATGGAAGAAATTACACATCTAGGTTGTAGAAAGCTCCTCTTGGCATAATAAAAACTTCCCAAAAATTTATACAATGTTCTTTGCTATAAACATGCAAACTACTAGTGGCATACCAATGATGAGACCAAGTACAATAAAGACATGCAAAAACATGTTTAAATGAACCCTTGAAGTAGGCAAAAGAAGAACTAATATAACATAATTTTGGAGTCCGAGGGTCATCGCTATCTACATTTGGTAATTGAGTTTTAGAGGATAATTTCATAGTTCTAGAGTTGTTATCATCATTTAGTCTTCTAGGGTAATTCCATAGTCCCAGGGAGATTACCATTTAATTTGGTAACTAGATTCCTTAATGATTCTTTGGTAGAGTCGTCTTCATCGAATTTTTTATCAAACCCTTGTATTTTTTTTTTCAACAATCCCTAAATTTGACTATTAAATAATTTCTATATTTGTTAATTTCTAGATTTGTTGACTCTATTCTCTCAAGTAAAATCTACTAGTTAGTTAGATTTCAAAATAGCGATTAAACATGCATCATGCTTGAAAGACCTTCATCACAAATGATTTCATTCGGAAAAAATTATACTCCTTATCAACTCAAATTGGAACAACTACTGCTCTCCTTGTTGTGATATTTGTGAATAGAAAACTTTATCAACTCTTTTGGAATATATGAATATCTTGACACACTCAAAATTGAGTTATATAAAGGAAGGTGATTTAAAGCTAGAATGATAAACACCATCAATCAAGCATAAGTTAATTTAATTTACATGTAAAAGGAAAAGGATTATAGCATTTATTCCTCCTATTCATCACTCATGTTGAATTTACCAAGTCAAAGAAAGAAGGCTTTCTCGAGATTCATTTTGTTGAAATTGATATTACTGTCCATCCACAATTTAACTATGATGTTTAAAGTCAATACTTAGCTACATTAGAATATGTTAGGGATACAAATGAGTAAAATGGGTTATAGATAAGGAACAATAAATAGTTTCACATTTCAAAGTCACTTTGTATAAAAATGGTTTACACTATAGATAGCTAAACTTCACCTTAGCCTTGGATAATGATCATGTTGGCAAATCCTTTGTCAAAAATCTATCTTTATCCCAAGATATGTTTATTCAATTGTTGGTGGACAATGCATTTTTCATTTGGTTGATGTCATAATGCATCTTTCTCTTTTACCTTAAGGTGTCTACTATCCTAAATTATCTAAAGCTATTTAGCATATGAAAARACTTGTTATAATAAAATAAATCCATGATTTGATTTTTTTGTTATACAACAAAAATTGGAATCTCTAAAATCTCAAATGTCTTCTCTTAGAACAACTAAAATTTATTTCTTGTAATACAATAATATGGAGTCTCTAAAATCTCAAATGTCTTCTCTTAGAACAACTAAAATTTATTTCTTGTAATACAATAATATGGAGTCTCTAAAATCTCAAATGTCTTCTCTTAGAACAACTAAAATGTAATGTAAACCATCTATTAAACTCTTTAATGTCCCATCTACTGGGCAAGTGCAAAATGAATCTAATGAGTATCTAAATAGAGATAAAAACAAAATTTCTCTCTCTTTTTGTATGTACTATTGTCATTAAAATCACTTATCAAACTCCCAAAATTATTAGAATATCATTTCCACAACTTTGTTTCAAAGTCAAGTATACAAATTTAAACATGTTATAAGAGTTCATCATATAGATCTAGCAGTCAATTCAAAGCTATAGAAACAATAACATAATAATTGTTAAAGGTGGTCTAAGGCTTCTCAAACGAGGCTTTGTCTTGATAGTTTCCAATGGTAACTAACCAACAATATGATCATATATGTCATATGTGTTAAAGGGCTTGAACTTATCTTGAGTGTATATTTGGGCATCCAATAAACATGGAGAAAAATTAAATGTTAACTTTGCTCCATATTCATTAAATACCTCAAATCTACAATCTAGATAAATATGCCCATGTTAAAAGTATTCTATGACCTCCCAAAAAAAACTTTGCCATCATAATTTCTCATAATAGCTAATAATCATATATGTCATACCTATTGTAACATAGTTCAACGTAAGCTCAACATAAGATAAGAAAGAGATGATGCTAGATAACTCAATTATCTCACTAATTAGATTTCACATGCCAGAGCTCATATAGTGTCCCATGGTAACTAATAATCATATATGTCATACCTATTGTAACATAGTTCAACCTGAGCTCAACATAAGATAAGAAAGAGATGATGCTCAATTATCCCACTAATTGGATTTCACATGCCAAAGCTCAGCTCATAATTGAGGGAATAAAGAATGTAATGTATCGCATTGAGTTAGAATTACAGTCAACAGATGGAAATTTATTCTTAATATCTAAATATGTGGAAAAAAAAAGAAACAAAAGTCTATATAAAAGGTAAATAAACTGGAAGAACAACATAAATATGTGAAGGCTTTTATAACATACCCCTTCCAACAAATCCTATGGTTTCGTCTCTGAGATGTACCCATGTAATATTGGCATCCAGTGTAATCAACGCAGTTCACGACTTCAAAATGGGCAAAGAGGAAATGACAAAGAAAGGAAAAAAACAAAGCAGCATATTTTTCAACTAAAATAAAAACGAATATTCTTCATCTAAAATAAACGTTGTTGACCTTTATATTAAAAAACATCAGGACTCCAGCGAATTAGGAAAAATAGAGTAAACCCAAGTTCTGTTGTTATCTGTTATTAAACAATGATGACGATGATAACCACAAGATAGTATATACGTTTGGGGAAATCACTTCTTAACTTTGCAACAGATAAATAATTGGGATAGTGCTACCATGCAACAGGTACATGTAGCCATGTGAGTAGTGTTTGTCATATATTGATGGAATCTTTACTGGGATGCAGTGTAGGAATTTCAAAATGAAACATCTCATCAAATTTGATGATTTTAAAAACTTCTTAACTAGTTTTTTATAATTTTAAGGAAAATGTTAATGGTTATCTAAAAATTTTAACCTTATTTAATAGATAAAACATTTTTCGAAGAGTAATTTGCCTATCAAATTTCATTGCTACTCAGATGATTAAAAAAATTACATACCTATTAGTAAGCTACAACAACTTGTTACTACTCTCTATACACAATTTGTTCTTAATAAGTAACAAAAACACAAACCAAAAACACAAAAATGATATGAAATTTTATGATCTTAGCCCATCTGAAGATTTTCCCAAGAATATTTCTGTGAGGTCCATTATTTAAATCTGGAACAAAATGATTTTGACAAAGTGCAGTATTTCAATGTTTTTCTGCAACAAATTGTCTGTTTGGTCCTATACAAACTAGGACAACTCAGTGTGGCATTTAAAAATGTATTTTGTTGACATTATTGAAACATCTCATAATGAAATCTGACATCTTTGTCTGTATGTTAGTGTTTCTTAGGATTTACCCAAATTTTTGGTTATGCTGGTTTTAATATTACTGTTAATTATTTTTATAGGTAAATAATATGCATCTTATAATAAAGTAGTATTTAATGTTGTATATATTGGTATACTGTTTAGATTTTAAAGGGTATATATCTCAATATATACAATATTAAATGTTTTGTTGTGTTTGTCATTTCATTCATTTGAACTTCATAAATCACATTATCATTTTTATTTTCTCAACATATACAACACTAAATACTTTACTGTTAAATACATATTTTTCATAAACCCAAACCTCATAAATCACATTGTCAACTTTCTCTTGACCACACAGTCATTCATTCTTGTTGATTTCATCTTTTCCGTTCTTTCAAAAAAAGTGGCTACATATAATAAAATTTCTGATTGATTTCATCAGTTCTTTCGTAATGAAATCTGACATCTTTGTCTGTAGGTTAGTGTCTTTTAGAATTTATCCAAATTTCTGGTTATGCATGTTTTAATATTGCTGTTAATTATTTTTATAGGTAAATAATATGCATCTTATAGTAAAGTAGTATTTAATGTTGTATATCTTAATATACATATTGTTCAAATTTTAAAAGGTATATATCTCAACATATACAGTATTAAATGTTTTGCTGTGTTTGTTATTTTATTTGTTTGAACCTCATAAATTACATTGTCATTTTTATTTTTCTAACATATACAACACTAAATACTTTACTGTGAACTATATATTTTTCATAAACTCAAACCTCATAAATCACATTGTCATTTTTCTTTTAACCACACAATCATTCATTATTCACAATCATTCATTATTATGATTCATCATTTCAGTTCTTTCAAAAGAAGTGGCGACATCCTTGCAGTCCGATTGAATATGAAGACTAATTTATAGATTATCCTACGAATAAAATTTCATTGCGTGTTGTTTACTATGAAAAACTGTTTGTTGTTGAATATAGTAAAATTTTTATGTTTGTTGTTGAATATCATTGAATATAGACAACTGTTTGTTGTTGAATATAATTGAATATGAAAACCAATTTATAGAATAGATTATCTTACCAGTAAAATTTGATTAGATTATCGTACCAATCAAATTTCATTGTTTGTTGTTGATGAAATTGATGACAATACTGACACCGACTTACCATCATATGCACCTAAAGAGGCTCCTATAAATTTTTCTGCAGAACACGTTTTAGCCTCTCTTAACATGATGTCAGATTTCTCTGAGTACTCTAAAGATGAAAATCCTTTTTGTCAAAAAGGAAAAGGTAGCGTCCTTAAATCTTTTGTTTCCAAAAGCAAAGAAAGTGACGACTCTAACACAGAATCTGATAAATCCGAGTCTAACACAGATAATCTGATAAATTCGACTCTAACACAAATATTTCCAAAATGAGTTGATGGGAGAATCTAAAACAGATGAAGAAACAGAATGGATTTAATATGCCAAAGATGATCAAATATATACCCAAAAATATGCTAAATCTTTAACTAAAGAATGGATGGCACACAGTTTGATTCTTCGCTTGTGGAAATCCGTGGGTAAGAATATCTTTCCTGAAAAAAACAGAATGAATTCTTCGCTATTAAGCTTTTGTTGAAAGCCATTTGTAAAAATACTTCTAATGAGGGGAAGTCAGGGTTTTCAAGCCCACTGTAACTATCAATGCTAAGTTCAATTTTTTTAAGTAAAAATTGTTAAAACCCTACCTGTAGGTCAAATATTGACGTTCCCAAGGTTTGAGCAGGAGAATTTCATTGCAATCGTGTTGATTTTTTGGTTGAAAGCGTGACTTGAATGACAAGAAAAGAATCTAGGTTCAACAAAATCATGACGTAGTCCCAAAAAGTACAATTTATTCAACTTACACGACATAAAAGTTTATAAGATTAAAAACCATTTTATGCAAAATTACATGACATAAGGCTTGTGCCAAAATACACAATGCCTTTCGCACAAATAAAGTCACAAGTACTACATAGTACCTTTTACATCACTATTTATGTGTGCCCTTTTTTCAAACAAATTATTATGACTAGTCGGCTTTGTTTTTTTTAATATTTATATATTTATAATAGTTTGTATAAACATTTTGAGAATCAGTTTTGGAGTATGATCTAAAATTGTTTTTAAAATTGTTTTTATTTGGTTAAGAGATTGTTTTTTTTATACCCAAGGAAATATGGTAATGGCCCAAGATCTAGAGATAATTGGCAAGGTGAAAGTCTGTCCCCTTACAAAACACCATCGGGGTATTCTATGTGGCATGGTTTTCCTTGAATAACAATGATGAGTCAACACAGGTTCACAAATAGAAGTTGGTAATGGTTGTCCATGCTGCTAGTCGACAACTAAATTATGATAGGTTTTCCCATTGTGTGCAAAAAAAAATTACTTTGAGAATATAGAGCGTGAAGAAGTAATTATTCATGTGCATTAGAGAGAGTTTGTTTTAGAAGTCACAATAAAGGGATATTGGTGCACTTTTTCAACATTTAAAAAATTCAATATCTTAAAGGATTTTTATTGTTATATATATAATGGATTTTTTTTTGGAGTACAAGGTTAAATTGTAATTGGGGATAGTATTTGGTTTTATGTATGGGATTAAGCATAGATGTTATTTGTTATCATACGAATCTTCTTTTAAAATATTGAGCATAAATAAGTTTGTTACAACAATTGTTAACAGAAAGAGCAAAAGTGAGAGCATAATGACACAATTGATTCCATAAATGATACCTTTATTATCTCGATAGCCAAGTTCACTTGCCTCTTTGAGGGGGAAATTTCTAGTAGAGCAAAGCTTAAGTACAAAATACTTCTTAAGACAAAAAATTTCCATGCTTTCTACTCCTATTTATAGTATTTCTATCTTTTAGAGAACATTCTAAAGGAAAATTTTTCTAGAAGCGAAACCTTCTATTAAATCTTCTTACATTAGACATGTTTACATTATTGCATAGGCCTTATTTACTATTGTCGGTCACTATTACATAGAAAAACATATTATGCTATCCACTTGAGGGGTTAGGGAGGTTAGGACCGTAACATGCCCTCCCCCTTCAAAAACCAACCTTGCCCTTAAAGCTTGAGATGGGGAAATTGTTGGAGAATAACAATATGTGGCATCCTTTGATTATGTATCCTTTTGTTGAACTAAAAAATACTTGATTGTGCATTGATGGAGACGATGCTCGCATTCATCCAAGATTGTTTGGGACTGCAACCAAATGGAGTATTCTTCTTCCAATTCGGGGAGACTAGTTTGAGTCTCACGCTTAGTTGCAATCACTTTCTTTAAGTAAGAAACATGGAAAATAGGATGGAGTTTGGAGTGATTGCAAAGAGATGATTTGTAGGCCTTGCAAAGAGATGATTTGTAGGCCAGAAGTCCCACGTGCTTGAGAACTGTATAATGTCCATAAAATTTGAGAGGAAGTTTTTGACATTGATCACTAGTACATATGAGCAAATTTGCGACGTTTTTTCGTTGATATTGCCACACTTATCCGTCGCAGTTTCCATGAAAGCCGAGATATTTTTTCGTCGAAATAATTTCGTCGCTATATCCACGATCCAAGTGTGTGTGGAAACATCAATGAAATTAGCTCTCCACATATCACCACCTTCAATATCGATTAACCCTATGCATCGTCGCAATTACGACGAACTATCATCGCAATAACAACGAAGAAATGTGACAATTACGACGAAACTTCATCACAATTGGGACGAAAAGTTATGCCAAGCCAATAACTTACGACGCACATGTTGTATATGCGACGAATATTCGTGGCAAATTCCAACGAACTTGCGTCGATATTGCCACGATGACTTTAGGTTTTAATTTTTTTTTTTACATGAAACATGGTATACCATATTGTATGCCATATTACAATGTAATATGGTAATGCCATATTACATTGTAATATGGCATTACTATTACATTGTAATATTGTAATATGTCATTACTATTACATTGTAATATTGTAATATGGCATTACTATTACATTGCAATATTGTAATATTGTAATATATTGTAATATATATATCCTCTACAAATAATCAAGGCACTAATCAACCAAATATTGTAAGCATGTGTTATCATGAAGTTGGATTAGAAGTAAGGATACCAATATAACAATATACACAAAGAATAATTTGAAATATTACTTTCAAAAAAACACATGGATTGCATGAGTGAGTAATTATGCAATTTATATTACACAATACTATGACAACACTTATAAGATTTATGGATGATATCTTAAGACCATTTC
>JZKD02S1124602.1:491417-506475 GCA_000966675.3 Picea glauca | reverse complement strand
ATAAATCAATTCTTACCATTCTTTCTTTGTTCTGTAAGTCTGGTCTTCTACTAACTGTTCTGCAATTCTCCTCTTCCTCTGTCTGTTCAGCAGGTCTGCTATGCATCAACTTGTTCTGTCATTCTGATCTGCTTCAACTTGTTCTGTTATTCTGCTCTACTTCAACTTGTTCTGTTATTCTACTTTGTGTTTCATCTCACACTGCACATATGCTCAATCTCATACTGCGCATCCTCTCATTTTCCCTTTCTTACTGTTTCATTCATTTTCATCTAGAACAACCTACCTCACGCTGTCTGTCTCATTTTCTTTTATACACAATCACAGAGGTTCAACTTCCCATCTCCTTCGGCAAAAGGAAGACATCTGTCTCAACAAGTGAAATGCCAATTGATTCACAATGATGAGTCCATTTTTCTAACAGATTCGTAACTGAGGAGTTACCTGTGAGAGAGAACAGTAACCTTTCGATCATATTCCAATTTATCTACTCTGTTGGATGAACTTTATTGACATTGCCTTTGAATCGGGTTTCAACATTTTGGCAATCCTGTGCTGAGTGTCTAGACACTTCATTTCGTGATCTCCGAAGTTCCGATACATAATTTTTCTGCACTAGCTCCTTCCCCAATACGACTATGGTCATAACCAAGCGCCTATGCAAAAATCGCTTTCGCGATTTCTCATATCCCGATATCGACATTCCTAATGTTCAATGTTCTGGTCACCAAATCTTGATCCATGAAACTCCGTAAAGAAGTCGGATCAACGGTCAAGATCGCATCTTGATCTGATGGCTCAGATTCAGTCGAGATTTCAGACATCGTGATTTCGACACTCTTGACGTTCAGTGTTTTTGTCACTTCAAAGTCCCGATCCACGAAACTCCGTAAAGAAGTCGGATCAACAGTCCAGATCATATCTTGATCTGATGGTTCATATTCAGTCGGGATTTCATACATCGCGATTTCTACACTCTTAACGTTCAATGTTTTTGTCACTTCAAAGTCCCGATCCACAAAACTTCGTAATGGAGTCGTATCAACGGTCCAGATCACATCTTGATTCAACGGTTGCGATTAAGTCACGATTTTGCATATCGTGAAATTGGGATTACTGTGGATGATATTACTTGACATCTCCAACTCTCGATCCCTGAAACTCCGACATGGACTGGAATCAGCGGTCCAGATTTGATCTTGATTCAATGGCTGCGATTTAATCACGATTTTGCATATCGCGAAATCGAGATTTCTGTGGATGATATTACTTGACATCTCCAACTCTCAATCCTTGAAACTCTGACATGGAATGGAATCAGCGGTCCAGATTTGATCTTGATTCAACGGCTGCGATTTAATCGTGATTTTTCATATCGCGAAATCGACATTCTTGTTGCATTGTTTCTTTGACATCTCCAACACACGATCCTCGAAACTCCGACATGGACTGAAATCAACGGTCCAGATTCAACCTTGATCTGACGGCTTAGATTAAGTTGTGTTTTTTCATATCGCGATTATGCCCGCTTCTCCTTGTACCTTAAAGGACGTGCAGGTTCTTCTTGATCCAACGATGGTCGGACCCTGTGCTTGGATCTAACGCCTGAGATCTATCCTCCTATTCAAGGATCTCTTCTTGTCTACATTCAGATCTGACGACCCTCGTTCTTTCGAGAATTTTGAATGGATCCAACGATTAGAAATGCTTCTCAAGCTTTACGAGCCTTCGATCGATCAAAAATGATTCTCAAGATTTACGAGCCTTCGATCGATCAGAAATGATTCTCAAGCTTTACGAGCCTTCGATCATTCGATCAACCTGAACTTATCTTCTGTTTGCCTAGTTGTGTTTCCTTCGATCATTCGATCAACTTGAACTTATCTTCTATTTTCCTGTCTGTTACAAACTTCCTGTACTCATGCCATCTTCATTGTTTTACTTGCCATCAATGACAAGCATTCACTATCTCTTAAATATTTTCCATTCCATGTCTGTTAAATATTTGCCAACAAAAATCCCTGAAGTTACGAAGCTTCAATGCTTCGGAGACGTGTTCCTGCAAAAATATTTTAAAATAAATATACTGATGATTCATAGGCCATATGTCAATATTTTTTTTTTGACACGTGACACTCTTTTTTACCACCTTACTCACATCATTCGCATGATTTTAGGTGACACATGTCAGTCATGTTTTATGACACGTCATCAAAAGTGACATCATCACTGCCACATCACTTCAGAAGATTGTCCTTCAGGAGATAAGTCAAGAAAAATTTCAAAAGAGCACATGAGCACCAGAGTTTCGAAGTCCCAAAGTACTTAAAATTAAAAAGTGACCTTAAACCATGATCAATTAAAATGAAAAATTAATTAATGGTTGATTAGCTGCTTTGTGAATTCAGCCTTCGGGAGGCATTCAAAATGCTTGAATGTCAAACTGTCGAAAATCCCATGATCATGATAATAAATCACTAAATATTAATGAACTAAATAGGCTTAAGTAGGTGTGATTAATGATCAGTAATCACTCCGCAAATTCGAACTTCGAGAAAACTCTACTCACCGCACATACAAGCTCACAAACTCCCGAAGCTCTAGAGTTCTGGAGTCCCGAAGTACTTAAAATTAAAAATTCACTTTAAACCTTGATCATTTAAAGCGTAATAGTTATTAGTGGTTAATTAATCGCTCCGTGAATTCAGAATTTGGGAGATATCTATTATTCTTCATTCAAAACTTCTGAATTTCGAACTACCAAAGTACTTTACTGTAGTTATAACCATTCAAAACGGATCCATTCGACTAGGGTAAAATATTGGGAAAAGTGTTGTGACTGTCAGGTAATAAATTTAATAGATTTTAGAATGATTACTCTATCAATAGATTAATATGAGGATATATAGACATTAATATTTCTGTAAATAAGGGTATTTCAAACTTCAAAGTTTTTGGTTATTTAAAGTCCCTAAATTTCGCATTTCACCATTGTGAACTCACAAAATTTTCCGCTTCTCACAGGAGGATCAATTTCAGCATTTGAGAATCTTAGCACCGCATAAAACAGGAAGGAAAGAAGATTATTTTATTGAGGAATAAAGAAAAGTAGACAGAATGTACAAAATTATATCCAACAGGGAAATCATGTTAATTTAATAATGGTAAATGATCTGTTGGTGAAACTGAGCTTACAACATCAGATCACACAATAAGCAGTTGTTAAAAATCAAGAAAAAATACCATTGGCGAACAAAAAGGCTTTCTCATTTGAGTTAAATGAAAATGTCGAACTTTCCAAGTTTGTTGTTGCGTTAATGGAACTACATGCACAATTCAAGGATAAAAAAAAACTAATTACATCCACAAGCAAATAGAAGG
This sequence comes from Picea glauca, assembly GCA_000966675.3. Lineage (NCBI taxonomy): Eukaryota > Viridiplantae > Streptophyta > Pinopsida > Pinales > Pinaceae > Picea > Picea glauca. The sequence goes on along the minus strand of JZKD02S1124602.1, from coordinate 503,094 downwards.
CAAGTGAAGTGCCAACAAGCAAAAGAAATCTTAGCAGATCCAAAAATATCTTCCTTGTATATTTTAGTTTTGATTGTGTTCTATTTTGAGAATGAAGAATGTGGAATGTCTAACTACTTGTTGGCCCTTGACCAAGTTTTGGGGATATTCTTGGTCATAGTGAGCTATTTTGGGACTTCGACAGCCTGTCGAAGGAGGATTGCAAGACGAAGAGTAGATCAAGGGATCTCGGCCCACTTTTGGGTCCTTTTTGGGTTTTTGGGATTATGTAACGGGATTGGGATGTCGGCCCATGGGTTTACCCATGCTCAGGCCTATTTTGTAATGTATAAATAGATTTATAGGAATTTATAGGAAGATATGTACATCTATGTGTTGTATGCTAAGTGAAAATAGTTTTGTAAGTACTTTGTGCATGACTACGAGAGACTTGCAGACCTAAGTGAAGGTACTTGTAACAGGTTGTGGAAGGTTGAGTGTTGTAATGCAAGGAAGAAGGATCTAGCGAGCTGCGCAGATCTTTTGTCCTATGCGGAGTAAGGGTTTTGAGGCTCTGTGCTTGTAATTGATTAATTAAAGACAATAAAGAAGAAGAGTTGGGGGACGTAGCCTCGGGGTGGGGGTGAACCACATAAACACTGTGTTGTTTTTCTTTGTGCTTGTTTGGATGTGTCTATATCTTCTTTTGCTAAGTGCTTAGAGATGATGAGATAGATACGCTTATGCTTGGTGATAATGATGTATGAGAATGTTAGATATGATCTATATGGCTATTCTTAGTTCTTAATCTGCTTGATCTGGTCTATTTACCTATGCTAATTGCTTAAATACATTATATTAGTGTGGATGTTGTGAAACCCTATTTATCAATGAAGTGGATATCGATTGCATATTGAGGAACTGACGATGCTAAGTGCTTTATTAAGTAGTACAATCACATATATGTGTCCCAACTAAGGTTGCAGACACCTGAGTCTTGCAACCACCCCTACCTCTACCTCAGGTGAGACTTCATCTTCTTCGCAGGTGTTGTCGAAAGGGTCGATAGTTAGGGTTTTGTTGGTGTGTTGTTGTAGCGTTGAACCCTGGGTCTACCCATATGCCAACAAATCGTTCCGTTGTTGGGACCTAAAACTGTGATTGTTGGGAACTAAGGAAGAAGAAGATTTGTGCAAAGATCCGACCTAAAACTATGATTGCTGGGAACTGAAGAAGAAGAAGCTTTGTGCAAAGATCTAACCCAAAACTGTGAAATCTCTGTGCATAGCACTGTCATTCTAGTGCGCAGTACTTTACTTGATTTATAAGGCTTTGTGCTAAAGAAAGAAGTCTGATCTGAAGAAAAGAGGTAAGATCCAGAAGCTTTGTGCCCTGAAGAAGGTAAAAGTGGGAATTCTTGATTAAAAAGAGGTAAGATTTGTAAGCTCTATGCTCTGATAGAGGTAAGAATAGTAGAAAAATTCTAGATCTGAAATCTTTGTGCTCTGTAGAAGTAAGATAAGTGAAATTTTTTGTTTCTAGAGTATGGATCTAGGTATGTTTGATAGATTGTTTCCTAGCTTAAAAACTAGGGCATTAATAGATAAAAGAAGATTTGGTATGACTAGATTTGATAAGAAAAGTGAAAGATATGTTATACCTATGCATAGAAAAAATGTTTGGACTAACGAATGGATGCAGGATCCCAGAAAGAATTTATTGCAAGTTAGATCCTATGATCCTAGCGCATAGTATAAGAGAAGTTGGGGATCGTTTAAAAGAAAGAGAGGATTAACCCTCTATTACAATTGCAGAAAACCGAGACACCTTTCTAAGGGATGCCATGGGAGAAGACCTGGTTGTCTTTGTTGCAAAGCTATGAACCATGAAGTGTTGGATTGCCCTAGAATGATTTCTAAGCTTGAAGTATGAACATAAGACAAGAAAACCCTAAGGTAGATCCAAAAACTAAGGCTATAAAAGAACCCCAGAAAGAATCAGAGAAGGTATTGCTATAGATCAAAGAAACCTTGAATGACCACCAACATGTTAGATTATCATAAATATTTAAAGACAAGGAATGCCTTGAAGCAAGAATAGGAGACTTCGACATTGACTGTGTTCCAAATGAGGAAACAAAGGTGAATATCATGACAGAGAGAACTTGGGACGCTATAGGAAGGCATGCTATGATTCCTTAACTAGGAGGAATAGGGTTATTTAGAGGAAAACTGGTAAACCTATGTGGAAATCTCACTCAGATATCTATGAATTCTAATGGAAATTTGATAGAAGAAGACTTTGAGATTATTCAATTTATTGAGGACCAGGGCCCATTTACCATGTTACTAGGGAAACCTTGGATTGAAAGAGATCAATCTAGAGGAAAAAAAAAAGAAGAATTTTTGGAGCAGAAGAGACAAGAGTTAAAAGATTTCATGACTAGAAGGATCGCATACTTGATTGAAGAATAGAAGAATAAGTTGAAGCTACTTAACACTAGATACCCAGATGTCGAAGTTGCAAGAACATTAGAAGACTCATAGAAGACTGAAGTACCTATATTGGATAAAGAAGAGGTGTTAATCCTGAATCCTAGGAAAGAATCTCAACAGTGCACAGTAACTATGTCCAAAGACAATAAGAATCATAATGGAAAAAGGATTATCAGGATGAAGCTCACTGGGAAGAAGGATAGAAATCTAAGTAAGAAGAGAGCTAAGTTTGAAAAGTTACAGAAGGTTACAGAGGGAACTTCGCAGACAGAAAATTTGCATAATTGGAGCTTCGCTGGGATATCAGAACAATGACACATGGCACTTTGACCTGGCGAAGAAATATAGTTGGTGGGGCCGATATATCAGTTTGACAACCGCTCTGAATGGGTTAGAAAGCAATTATAGTTCGACACCATACCATTGGACCGTGCCATAATGGACAGAATGAGAGTTAATGAGGCTTCATACCTGTTACAAGAGAATCATTGTCAAGTTACCTATTTATCTTGTCGTGCCATGCACGGAGAACACTTTTGCTAACCAAGAATTTGAGCCCCCAGACCAAGTGAATTGTATAAAGTGATCATTTTCCTCTTGTTGTTTATTTTAGCGCAGTATCTGAGTTAATTGTGAACCCGATATTATTAATCCCAAGCGTGTATGTCTAACGAGCTCACCACATTTGAAGAATCAGTAACAAAAGTACTCCTCAAATTGATGACTGAAAGAGTCATGTTGGAGAGAGGATTGTCTACAGGTCTACAAGCATCATCGATGAGAGGACTATCGGCCTCTTCATCCACTGCTCGAGCCAGAACATCATGTCCCACAGACGAAAAATGAACTAAGCATAGAGACGATCTCGTGAATGCTAAGTTGATTCTGAGCATATTGCCCGCCTACCTACCACCTCTGAGTGGTGCAATAAATCGGTATAGTGTGCCTAGAGACTTTGAGTACGAATTGGTCACTACGTACCTCCTGAAGGGGATATGCATAGATAAAGATAAGATTGCAGCGTTGAAGTTTAGCGACTTCAACCTCAGTGACAGGAAGGTATACAACATGCTCTCCCCACATAAGTACCTGACCAGGACAAAAGGAAAGAATTCAAAGATCGTCCCTCAGTCATGGACCCATAACCTCACGCAGTCAACACTGCTCAATGTCATGAAGATTCCTCACTTCGGAAGACACAAAGAAGTGAATGCATGCATCAAGTTGTTGTTGTCCTATTACCATGGCAGATACTTGTGGTTAAACCGTTGTATCATAGTGGATCCAACAGTGATCAATAAGATCACAGGGCTGAGCATGCAAGGCCCTGATCCACATGATTTCTACCCCCTAAAAAAAATGGATCGCGCTCTAGCACAAAGGATCAAGGATAGCTATGGAGATTTCGAAAAGTGAATGCGAGGCTACAAGGTAGCTGCTATCCAAAGTGGCATAGTGCTCCTATCCTGTCAATTAATCGCAGGAAAGTTAGTCGGCAAGAACCAACCCACCCAAGTCACTGGTTTTGTAGTCGACTTCACAGGAAAGTGCGTGAAGGGCCTACAAATGAATTTTGTGAAGTACCTCGTGATTCATTTGGAACTGGACTGCAGGGAAGTGCAAGATCAAGGATATGAGTTCCACTTTATCTGGCTTCTAATCTTGATCGCTTTCATCACATGGGAGATGCCGAAAGGTGCGACCTTCCCGGACATCGAGCCCTTTGAAACTATGGACACAAATTTCAGTACACTATGGTATTCCAATGATATGAACAAGAAATGGCAGTCAAATGCCGTATTCCACACATATTAAAATCAACTGAAGTTAGCTATCTAGTCTGAGCCTCGTATGACCCCGAATACTCTTCACAGGTTTCAGCCTTTAATGAAATTCAGCGCAGACCACCATTTTATTTATATTACAATGTGTGCTAACGAGCACAAGTGGCAACTTCAATCTTACTATAAGCTGACAGAGGAGGACTTAGAAGAAATCACCAAGGACTAGTCGGTGGACCTCCTCATTCCAGTAGACCCTGTGGAAGATATCCGATATAAACATCCCAGAAACTGCGCAGGATACACCTGGACCGAGGAATATGAAGAAGATTGAAGAGGTTCAGGATATAGACAGGACCTCAGTAAATAATTCTTCCATATCACCAGAGAAAGAAGGTGATGATGAAGAGGTAAATGGAACAGAAGTTGAGCAAAAGAAAGGCGAGGTTACACTGCCAAGAGACAGGGAGGATCCCTCGAAGAAAAGATAGGTTTCCCTACCAAAACCTTCCTCCTAGAAGAAAGTGAAAGAAACCATGACCAAAATGCAGACAACCCTCACCTCCAACGACTTCAATTTCATCGTAGCAACCCTGAATGATGCTTCATTGGATATAGAAGAGAAGCAAGAAGCTAAGCAGGAGGACGTGTTCCATCGGATTAAGGACGAACTCCAAGGAGTGCAGCAGACACTATAATCCAGCCGGATAGTCTCCACTGTGCCTCTATCAGCAGGAACATTAGAACTGGGAGATGAGCCAGCTCAACTCCACCAAATCACTGATACAGTCGAAGCTCGCCTTCAATGAGCTCAAGAAGAAACAACGCAAGATACCTAGGCTTTGGCACAAGTACAAGGAGACCTTGTAGAACAACGTAGTACTGCAGAATGGGAAAATCTTGATCTGCAAGTGAAGTGGGATGAAGAAAAATCACAACTGCAACAAAGTAAGGAATAGTTGTTCACAGAGAAACTTGAAGTAAAGGAAATGGTTCATAGAGCACTTCGTTCTATGACAGTCATAGAAGTAAATATTGAAGAGCGAGTTCCACATTAGGTGGCACAACTTGAAGAAGTAATCCAACAACTCATAGTAGATTTGGAGCTACGCGTAGTGCCCGAGACCCCACGATATATAAGAGATCAAAGGGAAGCAACTGCCCGCAGCCCAGTTAACAGACTAAAATCTCTTTCCTTGGAATGCAAGCAACTGAGTAAACGTAGTGCCCAAATGTATGAGAAGCTCGCTGATAATCCAAAATTACAGGCACTAGAGTCGCAGCTCCAGGAAGCGAAGAAACATGCAGACACACTACAGGCACAGCTGAAGGCCCTATCAGTTGTATACAGAATGAAGAGATCTCAAGAGAAACGCACGCCCAACATAAGATCCATATGATCTAGAGCAGAGTGATGGAAGTTACTCAACGACTTCAACTAGTGCAAGATAAAGTGTGCCAATTATTCACAGAGGTTGAAAGTCGAGGAGCAGAGCTAGAACATGTTGTCATCGCAATAGAACAATGCCTAGAAGGGTTCGTGAATGATGTAGTGATCCAGGAGTTCACCGAGAAAGAGGTCGTCACACAACAACAGGTTGAAGCAGCTTGATCCAAGCTCGAGGCCTTCGAAGAAGAACTGGTTAGATCAGAGTGACTTGGGACGAGTCACAGGTGAGTGTTGGGGGTCTGTTGGCCCTTGAACAAGTTTTGGGGAGATTCTTGTTCATAGTGACCTATTTTGGGACTTCGATAGCCTGTCGAAGGAGGAACGCAAGATGAAGCGAAGATCAAGGGATATTGGCCCACTTTTGGGTCCTTTTTGGGTTTTTGGGATTATGTAACGGGATTGGGATGTCGGCCCATGGGTTTACCCATGCTTAGGCCTATTTTGTAATGTATAAATAGATGTATATGAATCTATAAGCAGATATAGGCATCTATGTTATGTATGCTAAGTGAAAATATGGTTTTGTAAGTATTGTGTTCATGACTATGAGAGACTTGCAGAGTTAAGTGCAGGTACTTGTAACAGGTTGTGGAAGTCTGAGTGTTGTAATGCAAGGAAGAAGGATCTAGTGAGTTGCACAGATCTTTTGTACTGTGCGGAGTAAGGGTTTTGAGGCTCTGTGCTTGTAGTCGATTGACTGAAGAAAATAAAGAAGAATATTTGGTGGCGTATCCCTAAGGTGAGGGTGAACCACATAAACATTGTGTTTCTTTTCTTTGTGTTTGTCTGGATGTGTATATATCTTCTTTTGCTAAGTGATTAGAGGATGATTAGATATATACGCTTATGCTTGGTGCTAATGATGTATGAGAATGTTAGATATTATCTATATGGCTATGCTTGGTGCTTGATCTACTCTATCTGGTCTATTTGTGTATGCTAAGTGCTTAAATACATTAGATTAGTGTGGAAGCTGTGAAGCCTTGTTTTATCAGCGAAGTGTATATTGATTGCATATTGAGGAACTAACGATGCTAAGTGATTTATTAAGTAGTACAATCATAGATCAGTGTCCCAACTAAGGTTGCAGACACCTGAGTCTTGCAACCACCCCTGCCTCTACCTCAGGTGAGACTTCATCTGCTTCACAAGTGTTGCCGAAAGGGTCGATAGTTAGGGTTGTGTTGGTGCGTTGTTGTAGTGTTGAACCCTGGGTCTGCCCCTGTGCCAACACTACTTATGGTTAAGAAATTTTTGTATAAATAGATAGATCAAATATATATTCATGGCTTCTTCTAGCGAAACGTAAAAGAGGAATTTTTGAATTTCAATTATAAAGAGAAGACAAAGATTCTACTTCTCATTTCCTTGAGTTATGTGCTTTCTGTTTATTACCATTTCATAATATTATTTTCTTTACTCCATGGTTATTGAAGATTGAAAGACTACAATTTAGTAACACATCTATTGTGGTCCATACATTGGATATTTGTTAAGTTATAGTTTTTCCTTTGTTATTACTATGAGTAAAACAAAACATGTATCTGTGTAAGTTTCCTCATTTTAAATCATCTATCAAAGGAATCCTTCTTCATAATTCTTCTATTGCAGATATGGTAAGATTTATCTGTATTTCATACCTTACTTTATTTTGACAGACTTTGTTAATCAATTCTACTTTTCATATGATAAAAAATTATAAAGACTCAAAGAAAGAGATATTGCCTCTGTGTTTTCCAATCGTTAAAATTCATTTGAAGTTTCATCTTAAAACTGAAGGTAGAAAAGCATTACAAAAACCATTCTCTTAAGTTTTGGATTCCTGAAATTATTTTGTGAGCCTAGACTAAATCTTAGGAACAACATCTTTTTGGCGTCATTGTCGAGGATGAAGAAACAAAACTATTTTCCCTGGGAATACAACAAAGTTAAAGTTTTGATTTTTGATGGTGAAAAATAATTGAACACAAGGATAAGGATCATTTTCATTTTTTCACCCAACGACTCCACTTTGGAAATACTGGCATTCAGACGAAAAAATACCAGAAGAAACTTAGATGATAAGTAGACTAAGCTAGTTTCAGATCCTAAAAAACTATTGAAAACCAAAGGAAATCTAAGGAAAACATTTGCATCAACAGGTAAGATCGATAAACCTAAGGTTACTCAAGTTAATATTAAAATTCCAGTAGAAGAAGTGATTTTACTTAGTTCTAAAGAAAAACATCAAAACCTTCATTCTACAGAAGCCTCAACTAGTAATCCTGAAGTTAAGCTAGAAAATCCAGAGGCGACAATTCCCGAAGTAAAATTGTATGATCTAAAAGGAGAAAAATTCCAGAATACCCCTATCTCTTTGATATACACTTTTACTAGTGAGAATAAAGAATCTTCTTCAATTCTTAATACCATCTATACAACACCTATTCTTAGTCTTCCTGAAGTAAAATTTTTTGTCTCTGAAAATCCTGAAGGTCACCCTTTATACTCAGGTTCATCTCTTATTACTTCCCCCACTTATCCATCTAGCCGATCTGAAATACCAAGCTCAAGTTCCCATTTCCCAACTAATTTTTATTTGACATCCCTCTCACGAGATCCATCTCCTTTTTATTATCTAGCAGAGCTCTATTCTCACCTTCTTGAAGCAATTAAAGATCTAGTACATTAGTCTTTTGAAATATTTGATAATCTACACCACATCCCTAGTATATCTTCTCCAAATATTTCAATGGTTGGTGTTTGAGGTGCATGAGGTGGTGGGGGCGGTGGAAATATAAATACACCAGTACCTCCTCCAAGTATTTTTTCTAAGGTTGCTGCTAGATATGCCCCCTTATCCCTCCCTACAGTTCTGCATAATTTACTTGAGAATTGTATGCAAAGTCTACCTAAATTCATGGGAGAAGGGGATTTAACAACCACCGAACATATATAATTATTTGATCAATTTGATGATATTGTTGGTATTGAACATGAAGATGTTTACATGAGAGTGTTAATATATAATTTTGAAGGACAAGTTAGAACTTGGTTTAGGGGACTTCCTGCAAATTCTATACCATAATATGATGATTTAGAGACTTATTTCTTAAGACAATTAGGTGAGAAAAAGGTCTATTTATATTACTTAACTGAATTTAGAGATTTAGGGAAGAAAACATATGAATTTATCAAAAGATTCAATAAACTGTAAAGAAAAATCACAGCCGAAGTAAAACCTTCCCAACCAATTGCTAAAGTTACTTTTGCAGGGGCTTTTGATTCATATTTTGCTTTACTTTTGAGGGAAAGAAGAGCCAAAAGTTTAGCTGGCATGCAAGATGATGCTATCAAAATTGAATCAAAAAGGATGGCATCGGGAAAATTGAAAACAAAAGTGGAGATGGGAATAAGAAAACCTAGATGGTTTAAAGAACAAGTAGGACCCTCCAGTTCTGGGAAAAAAACACAAGAAGAAAAGATGGATGAAATGGCTAGGATCATTAAAGATTTATCAAGCAAAATTTCCAGGATGGAAATTCGGAGAGACAAACCTGATCCATATGTTAGAAATCAAAACCAATTTAGGGAGAAACCTTAATGCAAACCCTCAGATTCAATAGAGGAAAATCAAGAATGAGGAATGAAAGATTCAAGATCCTTTTAAAACATAAAATCTTATATAGGGAGATGATGTTCAAGATTATGATGAATTAGAGGAGGATATAAACAATATAATCAATAATGATGTTGAACCTCATTTAACTAAATGATACTATGAAAAATATTTAAATCTTGGATCATTATTTGATGAAAAAAATATCAATAACATGGGAGACTCTACAACTCAATATAAAGACCTTGTTGATTCAATAATGGCTAAGGTTCATAATAAATATGATTTGAGGCCAAGGGAAAAGACTTCCACTACCAATCCACCAAAAAATATCTTGTCACGGAATAAAGAAAGTGAAGCAGTGGTTTCAAAATCACCTACTGAAGTACAAGCCACTCAAATAAAACAAGTTGAAACTATAGCAACACAAACTAGAAAGTTGGAGAACAAAGAAGTTGAAGTTCAGACCAAAGAATTAGAAAATTCAGTTCGTATCTTCAATATTGAGAATGAATTGAATAAGATTAAAATTCCAGTTCCTTTGTTTGAACTTGCCAGAAATCCGGTTTACAAGAAGCATATTTCAAAGGTAATTAATTTTTCAAATGTAGGATGCCAAGCTGATGTTATTAACTTACAAGATGAGAAACTAATGATTATGTTTGGACCACATATTGAAAACAATAAAGACTCAGTTGAACCATTTTATATCACTCGTACTGTGCATGACCATTTGTTACACAACTACATGTTAGATTCAGGTGATTCACATAATTTGATGCCGGAAATAAGAATGGAAAAGTTGGGCTTGTTGGATTACTGAGAGGGGGGGTGAATCAGTAATAGCGTAATTATAATCCTTTTTCTTCAAATGTTATATCAATGTAGACTTATTATCCAATAATGAGAAGTAAGAAATAAACAATCACACACATACACAGTACACCAGTGTTTTACATGGAAACCCAAATCGGGAGAAAACCACAGAATGGTTTTTCTTATATGTCTTGAAGAATTACATTCATTGGAAGCACCAACTTCCTTTGTTTTCCAGCTGCAACTGGAAGGAGGCTCCAATCCTCTAGTTTCTCAGGATACAACCCGAGGGAAGCTCCAAATCCCTAATTCTTTGGCTACAGCTAGAAGGAGGCTACAACCCCCAATGTTCTCTGGCTACAACCACCTGTCATTGCCCCATCCTGCCACCCTGAAGTAGAAGTAGAATTATGGAACCACTGTCACAATATCATTGTGAGATATACCATTGTAAACCTGTACCAATAAATCTAAACCATGCATCAACCATGCATCAACCTGTACCTCAACCTGTAATCAACTTGTACCATAAACAAGTGCATCAACCATGAACCAACCTGTAATCAACCTGTACCATAAACAAGTGCATCCAACCATGTACCAAGTATGTACCAATCATGTGTCAACTCATCAACTACTTGTCTCAACCATGTACTCAACATGTACCTCAACCAAAATACCTCATCAATTTTATCATCCAAATCTGATTTGTAGCTTTCTAATAGACCTAGTGTATATGACCACATTCCTGCAAACCTTCATTAACTTTAAAAACAACAGACTAGCATTTTCATCAAACTTTTATTTAGTCTCACATGCCTAGTTTTGGATTAGTCAACAACCCTAACTTGAAGTAATCATAAATTTGAACCTGTAATGTATAAAGCTTTGAAACTAATACAAAATGTTCTTCAGTGTGTTTTATACAATTCCTCCAAGTGTCACTACTTGGAACCTCTCAGAAAAGGAGTTATAGAAAAAATGGCATACCTTGTTGAATTATAGCTTATTCTAGAGAGCGACCTTGTAGAGCATGCCCCGCACAAAATATTTGATGAATTGATAAGTAACTATTACAACGAATACTAAATATAATCCCCTAACCAACACATTTGTGATCATTGAATTTGGATCTGTTATGAAGAAGTTAGGACGTTTTTACCCAAAACACCTGATTTTGACTAGTTTCAGGACTGTCCACAAACCCTATTTTCCACGGAGTGTAACTCCCAAAATAAAATGCCCCAAAATCTGAATTTTTTACCACAGATAATTGGATATGTTTTATAAATTTCATAGAAATTTCAAGATTTGAATCATTATAAAAAAAGAGTTATAGCGAAAATGGCGAGATGACCTGTAAATAACATACCTTAGAAAGCACCATCAAAAGAATTTATCCTTCCTTGCATTTCGGCCTTCTCTTCTTCACTTTCCTCAGACTTCCGGTTTAGATATCCTTGGTTACCTCAGACACATATAGATATTCAATATTCTCAAGTGTGATTCAAATGAGAGAGCCTTGCCTCTTATTTATACTCTCCAAGTAGCTTCCTTA
>JZKD02S1124602.1:462265-476687 GCA_000966675.3 Picea glauca | reverse complement strand
AATGTTTTTTCTTATATGTCTTGAAGAATTACATTCATTGGAAGCACCAACTTCCTTTGTTTTCCAGCTACAACTGGAAGGAGGCTCCAACCCCCTAGTTTCTCAGACTACAACCCGAGGGAAGCTCCAACTCCCCAATTCTTTGGCTACAACCAGAAGGAGGCAACAACCCCCAATGTTCTCTGGCTATAACTGGAAGGTGGCTACAACCACTTGTCCTTGCCCCATCCTACCACCATGAAGTAGAAGTATAATGATGGAACCACTGTCACACTATCACTGTGAGATATACCGCTCTAAACCTATACTAATAAATCTGAACCATGCATCAACCATGCATCAACCATGCATCAACCTGTACCTCAACCTGTAATCAACTTATACCATAAACAAGTGCATCAACCATGCACAAACCTATAATCAACCTGTACCATAAACAAGTGCATCCAACCATGTACCAAGTATGTACCAATCATGTGTCAACTCATCAACTACTTGTCTCAACCATGTACTCAACATGTACCTCAACCAAAATCCCTCATCAATTTCATCATCCAAATCTGATTTGTAGCTTTGTAATAGACCTAGTGTATATGATAACTTTCCTGTAAACCTTCCTTAATTTTAAAAACAAGAGACTAGCATTTTCATCAAACTTTTCTTTAGTCTCACATGATTAGTTTTGGATTAGTCAACAACCCTAACTTGAAGTAATCATAAATTTGAACCTGTAATGTATAAAGATATGAAACTGATACACAATGGTATTCAGTGTGTTTTATGCAATTCCTCCAAGTGTCACTACTTGGAACCTCTCAGAAAAGGAGTTATAGCAAAAATGGCATACCTTGTTGAATTCTGGTTTATTCTAGAGAGTGACCTTGTAGAGCGTTCCCCGCACAAAATATTTGATGAATTGATATGAAACTGTTACACCGCATACTACAAATTGTCCCCTAACCAAAACGTTTGTTCTCACTAAAGTTGGATCTTTTATGAAGAATTTATGACATTTTTACCCGAAACACCTGATTTTGACTACTTTCAGAACTGGCCACAAACCCTATTTTCCATGGAGTGTAACTCCCAAAATACAATGACCCACAAGCTAAATTTTTTACCACCAATACTTGGATATGTGCTCGCAATGGAATAGAAATTTCAAGATTTGAATCATTATATAAAACAAATTATAGAGAAAATGGTGAGATGATATGTAAATAACATACCTTAGAAAGCACCATCAAAAGAATTTATCCTTCCTTGCATTTCAACCTTCTTTTCTTCACTTTCCTCAGAATTACGGTTTAGATATCCTTGGTTACCTCAGAAACATATAGATATTTAATATTCTCAAGTGTGATTCAAATGAGAGAGCCTTGCCTCTTATTTATACTCTCCAAGTAGCTTCCTTAAAAACATCTTCTAGGTCACTTGGTCGACTTTCCTTATTTTAGGGTTGGGTCCATTTCTAATTTCTCCATTAAATTTATTATCGAAATAATTTATTTTGTATTCACTTGAATTATAATACACTCATCACTTCACTTTATTATTTACCTTTTAAAATCTCTTAAACCACTTTGACTACTTTGACCTTTTGGGGCTTCTAGATGACATATGAGGGTCCTCCAACTTCGTAAGGCCATAACTCTCAAACCATGAGGAGTTATGTGACGTTCTACAAACCACCAGAAATGGCATGAAATGTAATATCCATATAGAATAGTATTATCTGAAAATATATCATAACTCATACTGTTACCCATCAAACAAACTTGGGCCCATTACTCAAACCTGGGGTCTCCAACTTCTCATGGACATAACTATCTAACCGTGAGGAATTATGTGACGTTCCACATACCATCGGAAATGACATGAAAAGCACTATCCATCTAGGATATTTTCCCTGAGAAATTCACTTTCCTTCATTTCATTATTCCACAATTAAGCATGGGTTATCTTACTCCACAAAGTGTCTATCCGTGAGGGCTTTCACCATAAGGGGACCACTTTGGAGTTCATTCATATTTACTTCTTATCAACCATGAAAAAACAATAATGAGTCATATTTACATCAAACAATATTGGGTCCATTAACCAAACCTTTGTTCTATGGGGCTTTCTTCAAGGGTTGACATCAATGACAACCAACCTTAATCAACAGGGCTTACAAATTACCAGACCTTATCAAGATTTATACTCTTTTGACACCAAAAAGGTTAAGTTTTTGGGTATGAATAAATATTTAGTTGTAAATATAGCTCAAATTCCAATAAAAAGTATTCTTATGGATGTGGTGGTAGTTGATGTTCTTGCAAAATATGGCTTTTTTTTATCAAGATCTTCGGGTGCAAAGTTAGGAGGATTAGTTAAGTTGGACATGACATATGCTACTATTCCGATTTTTGGTGGATAGTTTACCAAATTGTACATAGAAAATAGACTAGCCTATAGAGTAAGTGATCCTAAAAACCCAAATAATTATCCATTCTATGTTGCCGATGATCAAGATTTAGGAAATTGTATTTTATCCATAGATGATGATTTTCAAGAATGTACATAAAATAAAAATAAAAAAATAGAACTTCCAAAGAAAAATGTAAATATTAGAGATGGGATGTGAAAAATGTTCTTCAATGGTGCTTCATATTTGGAAGGAGCGGGAGCTTGAGTACTATTTGTGGCACCAAGAGATGAGTATTATATCCCTTTTTCATATAGATTGCAATGGGACATCGATTACACAAATACTGTATGTGAATACAAAGCTTTAATTTTAGGATTAGAAGTTGCTAGAGAATTAAAAATTCAACATTTGATAGTTTATGGTGATGTTGAACTTATTGTAAAACAAATTGAAAAAAAATATCAAGCTAATCATTCAAGAATGAGGTCTTATAGAAATGTGCATGGGATCGGATATAAAAAAATTTCTTATCATTCAACATTCATGTTGTTCCCATATTGCATAATCAACAAACAGATTCCTTAGCTAAATTTGCAGCTAACTTCATACCACCTACTGTGATGAAATTAAAGTATCACATTCACATGAGACATAAACCTTCAGTTCCAAATAATGTTCACTATTGGAAAATTTTCGAAGATGATGAACAAATAAAACAATTTCTGGAAATGATAGATGAATTTTCTTAGACATTGTTGGGTTACTATGGGTTGACCCAGGTTCTAACTAAAATATTACCAACAAACCCTTCTACCATCGACCCCTATGGATACCAAAAGGAAACATAGTGAAAAAAGTGCATTGTCCACTCTCTCCTAAGATGGCTTCTATGGGTGGCTGCAGGACTCAGATGTCTACAGCACGGGGATGGGATGCGTTTATCTCAGAGGCATTTAACCTACTCATTGTTAACCTTCAAACCCTCATTAGAAATTACTCCAGAACATTGTCACTACTATTATAATAGGATGTTATTAATCATTATAGACACATTTGATCATAAACAAGTATTCATCTACTGTAAAACAAGATTCTGATCCATTTACTAACTAAACATTCCTTTACTTAATGTTTTTCTGCAAGTTATATTAGCTTATTTCTACTGTACAATGTTCATTCCTTTAACAAGCAACATATTCATCATAAAATTCAGTAAATTAAATGAAATCATAAACAATGCATACAGTCACATAAAAAACATATATATCGTGGTTCACCCCCCTAGGGCTATGTTCCCAAATATTTTTTGCTTCTTCTCTTTATTCACATTCCTACAAAATCTAGTGCTATGCACTATACAATTATTTTGCCATTACATTTGATCTCCACAGATTTCTAAAGTCTCTCAGCAAGACCTTCTACTCATCCCAAAAATACCTATTACAATCTCGAAAATACATATGTCAACAAAATTATACTAACAAAAAGGACAACCCTTTCATCGTCCTAATACATTCTACTTATACAAAACTAGGACAAAGCCCTTACAAAAAACCTAACTCTAAGATGATTAGGTTTGTCCACTTTCTCCTTGACTTAATCTCGGCTGGTCCTCAATCCAACCATTTCTCCAAGTCAACGCTTTTCCACTTTCTAGCTACTTCCCAATACTTTGTCCACTTTGTAACTCCTTTTCGTGACGCTTCTTTTTCCTCTTTTTTCGATGCCACTTTTCCTTTATTTCTGGCATGCTCCCCTGTTTTCTGGTGCTTCTTTAATTCCTTAAAAAATTATTTGATTTTTCCCAAAATTGTCCTACGCCAATAGGCCCCCAACACGGACATCGTGACTCATCCCGAGTCACTCACAGACTCCAACATCTTTCACTGCCTGTGTCAATGCTTCGTACACCTATGTTATTCGTTGGCATTTCTCCTAAGTCTGCCTTCTCTTCTCTGGCATGATGTCTACCATTTGAACGGTGACTGGAGGCCTCAATATCTCTCCCCCTCCAAACCTATATTCTCTACGCTCAATTTCATTGGATCGATCTCCACGACCAATTGCTCTGCCTTTTCCTGCAGGGGCTCCAACTGAGCCCATCTTGCACTTTTTTGTGCCTGCATCACTTTTTCCTCTACCTGTAGGCTCTTCATCTATGCATCCTTATTGATCTTCTCTGGAAGTGACATTGCCTTCTGTCACTGCTTTACAGCTTCCATTTTTGCATGCAATTTGTATTCCTTCCCTTGCAACTCTTGTAGGCTCCTATCCTCTAAGATTTGTTTACACAGTTGGGCGCTCCTTTCCAACAGTTATGTCATTCTTTGTATATTATGCGTGATGTTCTCTGTAGATGTTTTTGTGTCCTCTCTTTGTGCTCTAAATTCTATAGGAGTAGTAGGTATTGTGCGCTCCTCTAGATCCTTGATCTGTCCCTTATAATGCTCCATAGCTTGTGTTATTTTCCTTATCTTCTCTTCAGAAGATTCTCCCTCTAATTCTGCGTTGTCTTAGATGGATTGAAATATTACATTTATCTATTTTTCCATCTCGTCCAATTGTTGTTGAAATATCTTCTTCGCTTTCCCTTCTTGGATAAATGCCTCCTTGAGTGAGGTGGTGTCTTCCTACACAACTGTAAGTTCATTGCATTAGACCTTGACCTGGACTAAATCTCTTGCATGATGCTAACCTGTAATTTACACAACGCCTTTGTTGGAATCTTGGGCAAATACAAGTCCGATGTCTCAATGTATTTTAGGGGATTATGTGTTGTCTCATCATCAATCAACAACATCTCAGGTGTTATGATGAAATTTACACCCCCCTTCATCATGATCTGCACTATCTCTCCAGTAGGTGTTCATTCTCTAGTCTGCATTGGTTTATTTTCTGTTGTTGTTCTTCCATGATATTCAACTGCTCCAGTGTAATTTTCACTTCCTGTATCTGCTCCAGAATCGACGTCCTATGATTCTTAGCATTCTCCCATACTTCTGGCAGTCGATATTTGACTGTGGTGGCTATCAGCTCCATGTCATCTACTGTCAGTGATGTTTGCATTAGAGTTATGTGGGCCTTCGCCTTATTTCTAGAGCCACTTACTTGCTCCCATGTTCCCTTCTTTTGTGTGTCTTATGGCTCAGATGCCTCTAGAATCTATGTATCCATGTCTGCATCTTGCCCAATTTAGTCCACCATAGGTTTCTCTCATGTCTCTGTTCTTATTTATTCTGCATGCACCTACTTTGTTGTACTTCTTGGTGTTTTCTCTGTGTGCATTGGGTTCCTTATAGAACTACGTTGTGATTTCTTTTGTGTCCTAATTTTATTTTGAATGGGGATGCTTGTCCCCACTAGACCTTGTGTCGTCTTCTTCTTCTTACTAGCATCATTCCTTCCTTTCTGTTGCATGGGGATTGTTCTACCCTACATCTACGTTTATACTCTAGC
Source organism: Picea glauca (assembly GCA_000966675.3). Lineage (NCBI taxonomy): Eukaryota > Viridiplantae > Streptophyta > Pinopsida > Pinales > Pinaceae > Picea > Picea glauca. The sequence goes on along the minus strand of JZKD02S1124602.1, from coordinate 470,821 downwards.
ATTGTTTTTGGGATCATTGGCACTTTCCACTCCTCATGCCACACCTTGACCTCCATATGGATGTCTTGCATCATCGCGCAGTAACTCAACTATAGCCACTCCTTGGCTGGATCCCTCTTTGCCTGTAGCCACATGCTATGGCATAAGGCTTGGAAATTTTCTATGTTTTCAAACTCCTGGACAGTTTCCAGGGAAGTCCTCCATGTATCTTCTAAGAGGTTTTGGATCTCCGTCAAGTACAGAGAAAATACTTCATTGTTTATTTTCTTTTCCTTTCGGTCCGTTGTGCTTCGAAGCGAGGTGTAGAGAGTTGTGCCACACTTTCCTATCCTCTACAAGAACAAACTGTATGTTGGTTCCTTAGATCCTACCAATGCAATGAGGATGAGTAACCATGAGTATTTGAAATCAGGGCCATAATCCTGCGTGTCCTTGCAATCCTCCAAGAATGAGTTAAGTAGATAAGGGGCATAGCTCATCGATCTCCCCTTCGTGCACTTCACTGCAATTGCTACCACTCCTATTGGTACTTCCTCCTTTCTGCACTTGCTCATTAATTTTCAACCTAACAGCCTTATCGCAAATCTAGTTATAGGATTGATGATGTCACTGATACCGATTCCCCTGTTAGCTCTCTCCATGCCATACTTTTCCTTGATTTCATTGGAGATGGATTTTCCTTTCATTTTTTCCTCTAAGTACTGCTCTGGCTTCTCCCCATCCATGGGTAGCCCCATGATGGTTTGGTGACCAGTTGAATGGTAGTTTCACACTGCTACATTCCCATGGACCTTATAGTTTGGCTCGTGATGAGACCCCCTATCCTCCAACTAGGTCTTGACTTTATTATTCTTACGGGTCCCTTCATTTCTTGTTGAGAAGAATTTTATTTCTTTCTTGGGGATCCCTAGGTGAAGCATATGAAGGTTTCATTCTTTTGGTTTTTATATTTTTCCAGCTACTTTTACCCTCTGGGCCTTTAGCCCCTTCTTCCCACAAGGTAAGGTACAACCCTTTGCTAGCTTGGAAAACCCAATTCCCGAGCCAGTGTATGGGATGGATGACAGGGAAAAATATGAAAAGTGGTAAGTATGGTGTGAACAAAAAATGACCTTTCATGAACCTCCTCAGTGGAAAATCAAACCCTATGGGAACCAGCTTACTAGGGCATCCTGTCATTCCCCCCGGGTGTGGACAAGTGGAAAGGCATAATGTCCAAGTACACGTTAGAAGTAAAAATAATTAAATGCACATACTCAAATGTTTTGAGAATCAGAGTGACACATACCATGATACCCAAACTCATTACCTCATGGAGCAAGACCCACTATTGTTGAAGGAACAAGTCGATGGGATGGATGTTGTTTCTGCTGACAAGGTGGAGGCGCTAAAAAAGAAGAAGGATGGGCCCTCTAGGGCCAGGCCAAAGTCAATATGGCTCTCGGTACTCCATGTCTAGGACCTCTGGGCCTCAATACATAATCTCCTTAGTTATCCCTAGGCTAGGGGATAACAATTCCAACAACCATTTGGATTTATGTTCTTGTGTTGTTCATATTATCAACAACAAAGTGGAACTTCTTGCATTGTGTTCCTTGTTTAAGTTGGCACTATCAAAGAATATTACAAATATTTAGGTTTATGGTGATTTTTCTTTTGTTGTCAATTGGATGAAGGGAGATTATGTGGTTTAGGACATATCTTTATAGACTTTAGCTAGTCAACTCATGGCAGTTTCTAGAGAATTTAACCATATCACATTCTCACGCATTTCTAGAGAACTTAATAGGGAGGCAATTTCATTGTGAAAGACAAGTTTGACTTGGACATTGGGAATTTTGATACATAAAAGAATATAGGATCAACATCATCACTGAATACTCTCTAGAAAACTAATATAATACCATATTTCTATTTATATCTTAACACTAATATAACTACATAATTGGATTAGACTCATTGAGTGTCTATATTATTACTCTCTTCTAGAGTGCATCCCAAAGTTGATATGTGACTAGTAAAAAATAGATTTGAACTCCAATGAAGAATTATTTCTTAGATCATTTGTCCCCACTTTTCAATTGTATATTTACCCTTTTCTCTATTCTGAGGGGTATTACAACATGCCTAATTTGTATTGTGCATGGGTTCCACATGTCCACGTGGAAACCTTAGACCATATATATTCTAGTGGAAACTTGGAGCCCATTGATCGACCAACATAAAACCGCTCATCTCACCCATGTTGTAGTAATAATATTCCTCTTGTACAACCAACACGACATTTTGGCCACAATATTCTTCCATGTTTTCCTAGTGTGGAATAGTATGAACACCATAACATTCCTCTCTTTTTTCTTTAACAATGTTAAAATCAATATGTCCAACTCCCATGACCTCCTTGTCTTCCCAATAGTATAAAATAATACCCAGGAGAACTCTTCTAGACAATAGTGATTAGAGTATTCCTTTTTTGTAAGTAGTCTACTTAGTCTAGAAAAGGGTTAAATTATACCAAATAGACATCCTTTCAAAACCATTTAACAAGTGTGAAAGAGACAATTTCACTCAGAAATATTTTCATTTTTTGGGGAGTCAGAAAAGAGATTAACCAAGACGCAGGGGGAGACCTATAGGTAATAGTCAGATTGCTTGTGAGTAAGAAAATAGGGCTCAAACGCAAAGTCATGTTGGGACTATAAAGGAACTCTCAGTCCTATGGAATAACTTTTGCATGGGCAGCAAATGAAAAAAATGTTCTAATTAGGGCACCCATGTTTGGTAAGTATCTACCACTTAATAACGACACTTATAGTAGCAGTGAGAAGGTTCTATGTCGCTAATAAATGGGTTTGTACCTAGGGTGTATGGATCATGGTCAGAGGATGATGCAAGAATGAAAAGTGGAGTGAAGACCTTTCCTCTATGCTAGTGTCAGAATATACCTGCTAGAGGCACGAACTGGAAATAAGATGTTGGAAATCCGTTAAAAAACCCTAGACAAGACCACTTCAAACCAAGTATTTCCACTGTGCTATTAGTCCATAAGGCTAAACATAGAAAAGATCGGGTAAAACTATACAAAGTGGGTAAAAATATCCTTTTAATAGTAAAAACAAGAAATTTTACCATACCATTTGAATTTTTCACCCACATAGTGCTTTTTAGGCCATTTTAACCATGATCTTCTAGTGGTGATTGCGGGAGATGCGATTAAAAAAATCAACAACCATCTGGACCAAGTAAGTACCCATCCCATTTAATTCCATTTCAATGGTTTACATTTAAGTTGTAGTGTTGGTTGTCCTTACTCATATATCTTGTCTGAGTTTGTATTGGGTGACCCAGGGTTCATGTCTGTTCAGGTTTCCAACAAAGCCTCTAAAACTACCAACCCTCCTGGTAAACAGAAGGAAACATAGCGCACAGGGTGCACTACGTTATATCACCTGAGATAGTCTTAATGGGTGGCTACAATACTCATGTGTTTGCAGCCTAGGATTGAGTGGAGACTTTGAGAACTGTACGCTGAGAACTCTATTATAACTTATTGATGAAATACACTACCATTATGATTACACAAGAAATATAACAAATCATTCATCTATCATATCGATAACTACTAAAGACAATAAATAAATACATGCATTCAATCACATAACACAGATGTTATCGTGATTCACCCCCCTCTGGGCTATGTCCACAAAGATATGGCTCTTAGTTCTTTTATTATAATCGATCTGTCCCTACAACGTCGCACACTTACAACTCTTCTCAGTTGGGTTAAGATCTATTATGAGGTAGACTAGATCACACCAGGATCCTCAACTTGCGATCTGTCCCTCAATATCTACCCTCCTCAGTCCTCTCTAGATCAACAACTTACAAAATTAGGTCATACAACAAAATATTACATAGCATTCACTCTGTGTATTCATCTCTCTATATATTTATCAACTTACTCTGCTAGATATATCTATGAGACCTAGGTATCTATATTTATATATTTCTGGCTCTTTAGCCATTACAATATATTACCAAAACCCTAACCCTAACGTCGTTAGGTCTTCCATGCATGCACACATGTTGTTCTCCCTTCCAGCTGTCGCTTTCCTCGTGCATGCCTTCTTTCCCAAAATTGCCTTGCTTTCCACTTGGGCCTGCTTCCAACAGGCCCCCAACACTGACATGTGGCTTGTCCTGAGCCACCTAACCTTTGTGCACTTCGTCGATCTCCCTGGTGATCGCCTGAAACTTCTCCTTGAGCTCTACTGCTTGTGTTTGCACCTATGCGGTTTTCTCCTTGAGCATGTCTATTATCTAGACTGTAATTTCGTCACTGATCAATCCTGTGCACTCTGCTTGGGTCGGTGCTATATGTGTCTTAGCTTCATCTGCCTGTGCAATAACCTCTGCTACTCGCTCTTGAAGTAGTTCCATTTGAGCCTGATGCTCCTTTTTTAGTGTTTGCGCAGTGGTGAGTTATGTCTACAATTTCTTCATATCATATGCCCCTTTGACGCGCTCCGTAATGGACATTTTATTCTGCCTCAGCTTGAGATCCTGGATAGTTGCGCTTATCCTTTCTTATTCCTTGTCCCACTATTGGATTTGTTGATCCTCTTCTAGCTTCATCCAAAGATGTGTTGCTTGATCAAACAAATTGGCTGCTACATTGACCTGTTTCTCTATCTCCTGTAGCTACTCTATTGCCTCCTTCTCCCTTTTCTCCCATACCTCTGGTGGAGTGGTAGGTGTAAGCTGCTCGCGGAGATTATCAATCTCCTTCTAATATTGATCGTTTTCTTGCGCAATCTGATCAATCTTCTCTACTGCTTTGATTCATCCATCTGCACGGTCTTTGGAATCTTCTCATAAGTTCCGGCCAATTTTCGTTCCAATCCATTCACACGCTCCCTCTCCTCTTGGGTCTCGAGCTTATCCTGCTCACATATTAATTTCAGTGTGTCCTGCTTCTCCATTGCCTATTGTAATTCATCTAAGTCTATGCGTGCATGAGACTGTACCTCTTGGGTAATGCTAACCTCTAATTTGTGTATAGCTTTAGATGGTATCCGCGACAATACCAGTTGGAGTTGATCCAAGTCCTTTAGGGGTGTTTTCCCCATGATTCTATCCATGTGAAACATGTTGGGTGTAATGTGGAATGTTGCACTTGGCTGTGGTATTGTGTGAACTGTATCTCACTCTCTTGCTTCCAATTCTTCTCCTATCTGAAATTTTTATGACCCTGCTCCTATGTTGTTGCCTGCTTCCTATGCTTCCCCGATCTATTTGAGGAACTATTGCATGTATTCCATCTCCTCTTGAATTTTGTCCCTAAGGTGCACATCATTCTCAAAATCTTCAGATGTACGATCCTGAACCATTTGGGCTATCATATTTGCATCGTCTTCCGTGATCGTGTAATCTGGAGGTGTTCTCTATGCCTTTAACTTCTTGCGCGTGCCCCCTGTCTAAGCGGTTGGTCTCTTATTCAGGCCTGATTCTTGTGTATTGGGACTTGTTGTAGTCCCCTATGCTACCTCATCCTATTTTTGTTGTTCCCAGGCCGACTACTTATTATTCTTCTTCCCCTTCTGGGTCCCCGTCTTAGTTATCCCTTCGTTCGTCTGCTTTGTGTTTGTCTGGCCCATCCTTCGTTTCTTGGGCACTGGGACTTCCTGAGGTTGTGTTTCTTCCTGCCCTGTTTCCTCTTCCATTGTCTTTGAAGGTATGTATTGGGTGAGTGATGAAATCTTCCAGTTGTCCTCCCAATCCTGGATAACCATGTTGATGTCTTCCTCCGTGGTGCAATAACACAAATGTAGCCACTACTCATTGAGGTCCTTCCGTGCCTGTATCCACATTTCATGTTCGCTGGCCTTGAATTTGGCGATGTCCTGATAGTGTGCGACAACTTGTGGTGTTATTCTCCAAAGGTTTAAGATGGCCACTTGTAGGTCGTGAAGATATCCCTCGAATACAGTTGCATTCATCCTCTTGCGCTTGGCGTCTGACGCGACACCAAGTGATAAATATATTGCTCCATGATTTTTCTTGGGTCTGGTGGTGAAATATGCATAGTTTGGTTCCTTCCATCCTGTAATGGCTATCAACATGAGAAACCATGAGTAATGAAATTTTGTTCCTAGATCTTGTGCGTCCTTGCAGTCATCCAGAAACAAATTCAAGAGATAGGGTGCCCAACGAACTGTGGTGCCCTCGACGCATTGTGCTGCAACTGTGATGACCCCAGGTGGGAATTCCTCCTTGTGGAATTTTATTAGCATCTTGCAGGCCAATATTTTTTCGGCCATTTGTGTCGCGTCATCATTGATCCTCTTGATGATAATTCCTCGCGTCCCCCTGTCAGTGCCGTATTTCTTTTTCATATCTTCTACGAGTGCTTTCTCCTTTGTTTTGTCGTCAAGAAATTTCATGGGATCCATGCCTCGGGATAGCATCCCTGTAATGTGTGCAATGAGCTCCACGTCTATCGAGACGATCTTGTCCAACCATATATCCCCACCATGTGTGACTACCATCAATTGTTTGATGCAGTTGTTTGCGTATTTTCCTCTGCCAAAGTTGTTGGCAAATATTTAACAGACAACGAATTCTTGTCATTGATGGAGAGTACAACAGTGAAGATGGCATGAGTACAGGAAGTTTGTAATCGATAGGAAAATAGAAGATAAGTTCAAGAAGGCGAATGATCGAAGGCAGCGAATGATCGAAGGCAACGCAACATTGATCGAGTGATCGAAGACCCGTAATGTTTGAGAAGAATCTATGATCGTTGGATTCCATTCAAAATTCCCGAAAGAATGAGGGTTGTTATATCTGAATGTAGACAAGAAGAGATCATTGAAGAGGAGGACATATCTCAGCTGTCAGATCCAAGCGCAGGATCCGACCATCGTTGGATCAAGAAGAAATCGCACGTCCTTTAAGGTACAAGGAGAAGCAGGCGTAATCGTGATATGAAAAATCACGACTTTATCTGAAGCCTCAGATCAAGGTTGACTCTGGACCGTTGATCTCATTCCATGTCGGAGTTTCTTGGATCGCAAGTTGAAGAGGTCAAAGAATATTAACATCAAGAATCACGAAATCGCGATATGAGAAATCGCCACTTAATCTGAGCCGTCAGATCACGGTGGAAACTGGACCGTAGATTCCAGTTCATGTTGGAGTTTCGTGGATCACGAGTTGAAGAGGTCAAAGAATATTAACATCAAGAATCGCGAAATCGCGATATGCAAAATCGCGACTTAATCTGAGTCGTCAGATCAAGGTGGAATCTGGACCTTAGATTCCAGTTCATGTCGGAGTTTCGGGGATCGAGAGTTGGAGATGTCAAATTTTATTAACATCAGGATTCTCGATATCGCGATATGCGAAATCGCGATGTAATCTGAGCCGTCAGATCAAGCTTTGATCTAGACCGTTGATTCCAGTCCATGTCGAGGTTTCGAGGATCGCGTGTTGGAGATGTCAAATAAACAATGCAACAAGAATGCCGATTTCGCGATATGAGAAATTGCAATTCAATCACAGCCGTTGAATCAAGATCAGATCTAGACCGTTGATCTAACTCCATATCGGAGTTTCACGGATCGCAACATGGAGAGGCAAGAAAACAATGCAACAAGAATGTCGAAATCATGATATGAGAAATTGTGAAATGATCTGAGCCGTCAGATCAAGTGTTGATCAGGACCGTTGATCCCACGCCATTTCAGGGTTTCGGGGATCGCGACTTGGAGAGTCGAGATGCCTCATATCCAGACTCATGAAACGTGAATTAGCGAAAATCACTTTAGTCATAGGCGCTTGGTTATGACCATAGTCATATGGGGGAAGAAGCTAGTGCAGAAAAGTTCTGTATCGGAACTTCGGAGATCGCGAAATAAAGTGTCGAGACACTCAATACATAATTGTCGAATGCCGAAATGCTGAAATTCGATTTAAAAGCAACATCAATAAAGTTCATCCAACGACGCAGATAAATTGGAATATGATCGGAAGGTTACTGTTCTCTCTCACAATTAACCTCTCAGTTATGAATCTGTTAGTGAAATGTATTCATGATTGCGAATCAGTTGGCATTTCAGTTGCTCGAACAATTGTTTTTCGTTTTCCGAAGGATATGGGAAGTTGAACCGCCGTGATTGTGTATAAAAGAAAAATGAGACAGACAGCGTAGGGTTGGTTGTTCTGTATGAGAAAAGAATGAAACTGTAAGAAAAGGAAAATGAGAGGATGCGCAGGAGAAGATTGAGCATATGTGCAGTGTGAGATGAAATACAGAGCAGAATAATAGAACAAGTTGAAGAAGACTAGAATGACAGAACAAGTTGATGCAGAGAAGACCTGCTAAATAGATTGAGGAAGAAAAGAACTGCAAAACAGTCAGAAGAAGACCAGAGTTACAAAACAAAGAAAGATTGGTAAGAATTGATGTATCTGTGTAGTTGAATGTTTTTATGTTCATTTATATTCTAGGGAGGTTGGGAGGTGCTCGAGAGGACTATTGTCCTCAGAGGTTCA
>JZKD02S1124602.1:446970-462215 GCA_000966675.3 Picea glauca | reverse complement strand
CAAACAAGTTGCATCTTGTAAAACAGAGGTAGCAGCCTCACATTGAGTTGGTGCTCAATTAAAGATGATGTACAGAACTTAAAAGACTGCCTATCATTTCAAAGAAGAAGAGGTTATCTCCCTTTATGGGTTTCCTCGTGAAAAATCTATCTCTGTGTATACCTTGTGTGTGAATGATGCTTTTTACTTTTACTGTCCATATGCTGTATAATGTTGATGATCACTTGAAGAAAGATTAAGAATGTTTTAATAGACTTAATATTGTTTAAGCCCAAAGACAACTGATTCACCCCCCCCTCTCAGTTGTATTAGTAATTTCAACAAAAGTGTGGTAGCTCTAGAAGACCTAAAATCTGTGTTTTCTCCAATCCTACTGCCCACTGGAGTGGCTGATCAATTGGTTCCCCAACTACATTCATTCCCACAGTCCGTAAGTATACTCTCTTTGTGAATTTTGGGAACTTTTCTATGTCTGTTACATCGTGGTCCGAGTATTTTAGCCTCTCGACATGACCTAGCAAGTTTGATTTCACCTGTACCCCATCTGGAATACGCAAAAAAAAAGGGGCTATGACAAGTTTCTTGTGTGGTGACCTAGGTACTTGTTGCTTGTCTTGTTTCGGTAGTGGATGGCTCGAGGTTCCAACCTCCATCAGTCGTACTTCAGAAAACTATTTTGGCTAGCCCGTGACATCTTCCACTATTCCTTCTGGTGGTTGGTCTAACATAGTTGTTTGGGATTCATCTGGATCGACTACTGCTTCCTAATTTGTCGTCATCCCATTGACTCTGGGAATTGATTCAGGGTTCTCTGGTTGTGCCTCCTTCAAGGTTCCTGGGCTCTGGTTTTGTTGCTCCTGTTCTTCTGTCGGCATATCCACATCCGTGAAATCAGGTGCTGGCTATTGGGTTTCTTCCACCATAGGTATGGGATTCATCGGTGTTGTATCTGGTGATGGGATTTTGTCGATATTGACGATCTCTCATGGTTGTTGTTCGCCTTCCTCCGATTACACCTGTGCCCTGGTTCTAACTCTGGAGTGTCTGACAGTATGGCTTGTTTCTTCTTACTTTGGTGGTTCCATGGTGGTGAATGTCGAGAATTTGTGAAGTTCAATGGTATTTGTAACCTCTGTGAGTTGTGCTATGTGCTTCATATGTTTTCTCGCTCTTTGTCTTTTCTAGTCTCACAATAAACTGTTTGCTCCCGCTTCCTTATTTTGTATGGCCATTGTATGAAGCTTTTCAAAGACGCTACCTTTATAATGGATTCAATGAACCTATGGTTCCTTTATACTTTCCATTACTCTCCTCCACCATCTCCAGTTGGCGTGATTAATGCGGTGTCCCGTTGGTCCTTTCCATCATTCAATTCCACATAACTTCGTTGGTTCATACTGTTTTTGTCGTATTTTATTTTCTCGCTTGTTTCCATCATGACCTGGTCGTTGGCCTTGTACTATCCGAGTTTGTATTCCTAAGTGTGCATGCTCCTTCTTCTTTTAGCACACTGCACCTCTGTTGGTACTGTTTAATATCCTGTTTGTTTGTTTTTTGTTTCTACCTAGTGACTTTCACGTTGTGGGTGGTCGAATGTCCTTGTACGGATTCAATCGACTCTCGTTGATCATCCTTGTGAGTTATGCACCTGCTAATTCCTTCATCTATACAAATCCTCCATCTGTGACATTTTTTACTTTGTACGGTTAACCAATGCATTTTGAGCTTTCCTGGGTGCTAAAAGGATTTGATGGCATACATCAACACTAAATCTCCTTCCTTGAAAGTTTTTTTCTTGATATGTATGTCATGCCAATATTTGTCTCTTGATTTCTGAACTTGTTGGTGGAACCCTACTAGGATCCGATCTTCCTCCATGGTCATCAACTAATTTAGTCTCTCTTGTATTGCACCTCGTTCTGTCATGTGTGTAATTGTTGCTACGCGCAACCTGGGTACCATAAATTCTAATGGTGGCACTGATTCTTGGCCATATACCAGTTTAAATGGCGTGCACCCTGTCAAATGTTTTCACGTGGTATTGTAGGCCCACAATATTGTTGGTATTTTAAGGTCCCAATCATCCCTGTTGACGTTACAGATCTTTGTTAGTGGATTCTCAAGGATTTTGTTAAATGCTTCTACTGTGCCATTTTCCTGTGGGTGATATGGTGTACTCTTTTGATGATGGACTTCAAGTTCTTCATTCATAGCGCTGATAGTACGGTTAATGAAGTGTGTTCCTTTGTCGCTCATCAAAACTCTTGGGCACCCAAATCGAGTGATTACTTGTTCAACTAGAAAGTGTGCTACTGTTTCTGTGCTACAATCCTTCACTAGTGCTTCTTATGCCCATCTTGTCAAATATTATGTCACGGTGATAATGTACCTTGGTCCTGTTCTTTTTGTTGGTGGGTTGATTGGTCCCACAAAGTCTATTTCCCATTTATCGAATTACTGTAATGTTACTTGTGGCTGTAATGGCATCTCGTCCCTTCTGTTGGGTATACCAACCCTTTGAAAGACATCGCATCTCTGGCAGTACTCCTTCGAGTTTCTGTGAATGATCAACCACCATAGTCTTGTGCGCAATACCTTTTGCACAGTGTATTTGCCTACATAATGTCCTCCTGTTATTCCCTCATGGGCCTCTCTTAAAAATCTTGGTCTTTCATGTTCTAACACGTATCTACGCCCATTTTGTATAAGTGTCCTACACTCAATTGATAGTCTGCGTCCCAGACTGCCAGGTTTTTCTTTTGCATGATGTTATACTATTGTGGTGCAACACCTATGCTCAAGTACTGAATGATATATACAAAGTATTCATCAGCGATCTGGACTGAAAATAACCATGCGTATGGGAAGTTGTCCTCTAAATTCGTAGGTTCTTCTCCATTTGTGACCCTTGATAGGTGGTTAGGTCCTGCATTCAATTTTTCTAGCTTGACTATTACTTCAAAATAAAATTCTTGAAAGAGTAGTAACCATCGACATATTCTCCCCCCTAACACTAGCTTGTTGAATAGGTATTTAAGGGTTGAGTGATCTTTGAACATCTTGAAGTGTTTTCCCAATAAGTAATGTCTGAACTTCTGCAGTGCGTAGACCATATCTAGGCCTTCCCTCTCTGTAGTGTTATAGTTATGTTCTGATTCTGATAGCTTTCTGCTCACAAATGCTATAGGGTGAACCAGATCTCCCACTCCTGGCTGCACCAAGATAGCTCAAAGTTTTATGGCTAATGCATCTACATGTACGTGGAATGTCTTCTCCCAGTTTGGAAATACTAGTATTGGTGTGGTGACCATCTTTTTGTTTAACGTATCCAGACCGTGTTGACAATCGTCATTCCACTAAAACTTTATATCTTTTCTCAACAATTTCTCCATTGGTGTTGTAATCTACGCGTATCCTTTGATAAAATTTATGTAGTATCCTGTGTGTCCCAATGTCTCTCTTAGCTAACAGACTGTTTTTGGTGGTGGGAGTTTAACAATTATTGCAATCTTTGCAGGATCTACTAGTAAACCTTGTTTGCATACTATATGACCCAGTAGTATCCCAAACGGTGTTTCGAATATACATTTTTTTTTATGTTTAATGATATCTATCACTATCTACATCTTTCTAACATCATTCATAAGACCTCTACATGCTCTTTCAACAAACTGTATACTGTCCAAACGTCCAAGTATATCTCTAGAAACTGGTGGATGAATTCCTTAAACGCGACAATGACTACTCTGGAAAATATTGCAAGTGCATTCTTCAGTCCAAACGACATGATTGTGTACTAGTAGGATCCCCATTCTATAGAAAACGTGGTCTTGTATCTGTCTTCCTATGCTATCTTGATCTGGTGGTAGCTTGAGAATCCTTCAGTGAATGAGTAAACTTTGTGTCCTCCTACGTTCTCCAACACTTCATCCATGAAAGGTGTAGGGCATGGGTCATGTAGGAATGCATCATTCAACTTCCTCAAGTCGATGCATATCCTTATCCCTCCTTGTTTTTTCTCCTGAAATACCATCGGGATTATCCACTCTGATTCTTCCACTGGTTCTATGATTCCGGCTTCGAGCATCTTGTCGATCTAAGGTTTGACTTTCTGCTTATATATTGGGTTCAATCTGTATGGTCATTGTCTGATCGGTCTTGCTTCAACTCTGAGTGGTATCTTTATTTCTCCTAACTTTCCTACTATACCCTTCATCTCTGTAAATGTTGTGGGAAACAGGTCATTGTACTCGCACAGTAAATCTCTTATACTTTCTACTGTTTTCTCATCCCAGTAATCTCCAATGTTGGGAATTTTGGGATTCTCAACTGTCCCAATGTTGAATTTATTCACTTTGATCGGTACGGAAATAACTTATGATTCTATAGGTGGACTCTCCACTTCTCTTTCGCCTTTCGCTTCCTCGATCTGAATATCACGTGTATCATCTTCATCCAGTGCTTTATCCTGCATGTGGTAACATGACAATACTTCTTTGACCTTTTGTTTGTTCTATTGTTGATCTTCTGTTATGAGTTTGAATTTTGGTTCCTTGATGAATATCGCACCTCTTATTTGTTTCAGAGCTTCATCTATGTTGGGGTTCTCATGCTCGAATGAAAAAGTGACTGTAAAATTTTGTTTCAATACCGTCCAGGTCGCAGTTTCTTTGCACAGTTCATGTTCTGTATACCATTTTGTTGGTATGCCCTCTAGAGTGTGTATGAAATGATGAGGCCATTCCTCTAGGGGTGTCATTTTCCACAGTGTTTTGCACTTATCCAAGTGTTCCGCTGGTGCTCCATGTCCATCATACTTCTGTTGCTTGTTGTTTTCCTATTCTACGTCAAACCTTATGCACAATAACTGCTTACATTGGTACCAATTTGTGATTGTCTCTTTGTGTGCGCCCTACCATCTTGTAGGTGTGTCCTTGAGTGCTATATCAAGTGATAAAAGTCTTTGATTCTCTATAAATTCATCTCCGTACTGTGTCAAGAATATTTATAGATTGTTTACTATGTGGAAACTGGGTGGTTCCCTTATCTCCATGCCTATCGATCTTACTGTGTGGTTTATTCGTGTGCATATTCTCGTGGAAACTTCATTTAGCCTTTGTTTCCATTTCTCTAAACCGGTATCCGAGTCTGTCGCACATGAAGTAATGCTCCGCCAACTGAGTATCCCATGTGTAGTTGGGTTTATGTAATCCTCATCGCGTGCAATTGTTATATACAACTGGTTGATGTCCTCCAAGTATAAGAAAATGGGTTATACAAACCTTTCCCCTTCTGATGGGTCTAATGGTGCGATGAACCTGTATTCACTTGACTCAAATGTCATTTTCTGTGTCTTCAAATTGATGATGGTCTGGTTATCAAATGCCCAATCCAAGCCAAGAAACGTTGGATATGGTGTTTTTTCATCTACTATTTCAATCACTTCAAAGTCTGCTTTAGTGTGCACCCCATCCAGGTCTACTGTCACTCCTTTTAGTCTACCAATTGGTAGGAATTTGTGTTGGTTTTCTATTTTTAGTTGAACATGTGAATATCCTAATGTGGGTTCTCCCATGCATTGCCATGTCTTCTTTGGTAATACATTAACTTCGGATCCTAGATCTAGTATAATCTCTCCCATGTTGAAATCTTTGATGTTGGCATTCAGTCTGAATTCTCTACTTGTTCTTCTCCTTGTATGTAGGTGATTGACTTTTTTTTGTTCTAGTTTTCCTTCCATCTCTATACTACATATTTCTAATATGTTTTGAAATATTTTGATAGATGATAGATCATTTAATACTTTTACACATGATTGCAAAAAGCCTTTGATTGTACTTACTTGTCCCATGGGTTGCATTTCGTTGGTATGATCCAATAACGAAGGCATCTCGTACTTTGGCACTTCCTTTATTTGTTGCGCACTTGAAGTCGACGCCATGTCTTCCTTCTGAAATTCTTGTCTGGCTTACTTAAATATCTCCTTCTCATTCTACACGTTGAACTGCTTCCTTAGTTCGACGTTCTTCTTCACCCACTAGTGTTGTACTGACTCATGTCGGACTACGTCGTTTCCTATTTTAGCTCCTCTGTGTGTAATTATGTTGATGTTTCGTCCTTCGTCCCTTGCTTTAGATAAATCCACTAAACATTTTGGTTGTTCTAGTTCCTCTTTTCCTGAATCTTTACCAATAATATTGGACATTCCTCTGTATCGTGGTCCAATGCATGACAATACATACAAGTTGTTGGTGGCAGTGGACATTCCCTTGCATAATGTCCTAGTTGTTGACAATTGTCCTCTACCTCTTCCAAAACCTCCTCTACCTCTTCCAAAACCTCCTCTCACTTGTCCTCCACCTTTGTAGCCCGCTCGATCTCCTCGCAGCATGTTATACTATGGCGCCTGATTGTACTGTGTGGTATTTTACTAAGGTTGCATGGTATTATATGGTTGTTGCACAGTATTATACTAATGTTGTGTAGTGTTGTATGGGGCTGGAACTTGATTAAATTGTGGTGCATCTTGCCCAGTCATCATTTCTGTTTGCACTCTATTTGAATATGATGTCCTTTCTTGTATCAAATCCATAGTTCTACAATCTTTGTCATCATGGCCCACTGACTTGCAAAAGTTGCAATATGAACTCTTTGCGATTGCCTAGTATTTCTGCATCATTGGGCAGTGATATGGATCATGGCCTGGTTTATTACATATTTTGCACCATAGTCCTCCTGTTGGTAACGGGTTTGGCATTTCTTCTTCCATATACTTCGAGAATGTTGGACATTCGTTCTTGTGGTGCCCTTCCATCCTGCATGTAGTACACCAAACGACTTCCCATTTGTCCTTACTTTTATTCTGGTTTAGCTAGAATGTCAAGTTCTTCAAATCCTCCTTTAGTTCTTCAATGGTTGGATCTGTCTGCTAATACTAGTTTTCTTCCAGTTGCATGGCTTCCTGCAGAGCCTATGCCCGTGTCTGAAACTTTTGTTGTCGAAATGGATATTTTAAGTGTGGTAGTAGTGAATTGATGATTAGGTGCCTATGTTGCATATCGATCATGAGATATTTCAATTTTCCCTTCATTTGCTTGAATCTCTGGTCAATCTTCCATACAGATTCTCCTGGTTTTTCTCTAATTTTGATCATCTCGTTCATGTACTGATCTTCTTAACTTGGTTTCTAGAACTCGTTTATCAGTGATTTCTTGATGTCTGCAATTGTTCTAGTTGTCCCTAGTGGATTATTTGTAGCTAAACTCATATACCAATCCAGTGCATGATCCCTTAGTGTAATCGCTAGTTGTGCCAGTTTAGTATCTTTGTCTGTGATTTGTTTTTCTTCCCAAATCTTTTCACAAATGAACAAATGTCTTTCCGGGTCCTTCGATGCTTCTCCTTTAAATTATGGTAACCTGGTGGTGGGATCGTGTCCTGCCATTCTAAACGCTGAACTACTACCTCCGCACAGTGTATATACTTGACTAGTGTTGCCTAAACTAGCTCCTCCAGTTGTTGTTCCTTGTGTAGATGCACTTCTTGTTGTATTTCTTCTCCCGAAATTCAGTTGTCTAAACAATGGTATTCTCTTTGGTGTATTAGTCACACATGGGTTTATGGGTTCCACACTGACATTAATATGGCTAGGATTGTTGCCTTCTCTTCCCATTCTTGGACCTCTCGTCTTCCTCTCATACATTGCGTGCATGATTTCCTCAATCTTCTAGACAGCTCAGAGATCCTCTACCTCTTCCTCGTCGCTCACCAAGCCTTCCCTCGCTCCTACAAATCTCTTCTTGGTATTCACCTCGTATTGGTAGGGTACTCCGCTACGCATCTTTCCAGTTGTCTCCATGATCCGCTTGATCTGGTCATCATCCATCATGATTGGTTCCAAGGGTTCCTCCTTCTTTCCCTTATTCTTTCCTCCTTCCATTTCTCCTCTTTCTGTCAGTTCTTCCCCCCTTCCCCCATGCACGCAGGGAAGTTTTAGTTGTCTAACTCCGTTGTCATTACACCTTTATTGTATAGTAGTATCTTAATAGAAGTATACAATGATCTGATGTACCTTCCTCGAGGTCCACATAGAAAATCTTGCTCCGTTGTGCTGTACGACTTCGTTGTATCTACTGCAAACTTTGTTATAAACCCTGCTATAACACTGTCGAGCCAAAAATCTATTGCACGGGTGAATTTGTTGTTCACCTATTGTAACTGCTCAATCTTTATTGGGGTCCACTCTAACTGTTGAATCCAGTTTGTTGCGTGATTATTCTTCAACCTTAGTATCCACTCCTGCAATAAGTGTGGAAAATCACAGAAAAAGACTTCATGCAAATCAATAAACACATATTTCTCAAGATATTTGCGGGGTGTTACTCTAAGGTTTCTGTTATCTTTCTGTGAAAACTCCAGATATTTCATTTTTAGCCATCTTTCGATCTCTTCTTTTGTGGGATTCCACGGTCTCAACATCCCCTTCTAGTGGCTCATTGGTTTCTTCTCTGCTTTAATATTCTCTTGCTCTTCCTCCCCCAAATCTTACGTATATTTTAACATATCTTCAACGTATCTAATATACCTATTCCTCTAATGTTCCTACAAACAGAAACATAACTATTTGTTGGTTATCCTTATTCATATATCTTGTCTGAGTTTGTATTGGGCGACCCAGGGTTCATGTCTATTCGGGTTTCCAACAAAGCCTCTAAAACTACTGGCCCTCCTGGTAAACCAGAAGGCAACACATCGAACAGGGTGCACTGTGCCTTCTCACCCGAGATAGTCTTAATGGGTGGCTACAATACTCATGTGTTTGCAGCCTAGGATTGAGTGGAGACTTTGAGAATTGTACACTGAGAACTCTATTATAACTTATTGATGCAATACACTGCCATTATGATTATGAAGGAAATATAACAACTCATTCATCTAGCATATCGATAACTACTAAAGACAATAAAGAAATAGATGCATTCAATCACATAACACATATGTTACCATGGTTCAGCCCCCTCTGGGATACGTCCACAAAGATCTGGCTCTTAGCTCTTTTATTATATTTGTTCTATCCCTACAACGTCGCACACTTACAACTCTTCTGAGTCCAGTTAAGATCTATTATGAGCTAGACTAGATCATACTAGGCTCCTCAACCAACAATATAGCCCTCAAGATCTACCCTCCTCAGTCCTCTCTAGCTCAACAACTTACAAAATTAGGTCATACAACAAAATATTACATAGCATTCGCTCTGTGTATTCATCTCTCTATATCTCTATCAACTTACTCTGCTAGCTCTCTCTATGAGACCTAGGTATCTATATTTATATCTTTCTGGCTCTTCATCCATTACAATATGTTACCAAAACTCTAACCCTAACGTCGTTAGGTCTTCCATGCATGCGCAAGTACTGTTCTCCCTTCCATTTTTCGATTTCCTCGTGCATGCCTTCTTTCCCAAAACTGCCTTGCTTTCCTCTTTGGCCTGTTTCCAACATGTAGTCCTCATTTTTTGAGTATTAGAGGCCATTACATGGAAACTAGGGTGTACGCGACAGGGATGATTTTAGGTGCTAAATTTCTCTCATGTGATAATTTTCCATGGTTTTTCCCAAAAAAAGATTCACTATTCTAAAAATGATTCACCCAAATTCTAAAGGATAAAATTATTTTACCTTAAAAATCGCCAAAATTTTATACAAACTAAATAAAATCCTTAGAAATTTGAATGTTTTTACAAAAATATCACCAAACATTTATAGTTGGAATATGAAGGATTAGTAAGATTCTCCAAGGTTTCTACATTTTAAAATAAATTTCAATCCTTAAAATCGTCCTTGGTACGCAGGTGACAGATCATCGGGTCGCGTATATGAACCCATATGAAGCCTTATATGTGACTTTCATAAGGTTACCCCACGTATAAGTCCGTGAACTAGTCATAATCTATATGCTGACATCATATATTATCCCCAGTTAATTCGCCAATTTTGTTACAAGGAAAATCTCTCTATGGCTAAGGGAAAACCACAACAGAGGGAACACCCCCTAGAAATCAGCTCTAATATCAAGTATGTTATATAAATGAAATGCTAACAAGACAAAGCTAAGATCCTACCTCGTTAGGACGTTCGAAGAAGACCATCGTTGAGCACATGACCCAAAGATTTATACCTGCAACAACCAAGATACACAAGCATATGGTGATAATATATGATGTCATCATATAAATTAATATAATTCATTAACATACATGACAAATACGCCTATGGAAAGTAATTCAAATAATTGCAAGATATCAGTTGGACAAGAAAATAGTATTTCTATTAAAGTAATCAATAGAAGTACATAGGTGACAAACTTTTGTAACGACACATATCGGAATCGAGAAAATAAGTCCCTCCATTAATGAGGTTCTCCATCACAAAGTAGGAAGAGCTTGGGGGTTGAACACAAGAAGTTCAGGCTTTCAAGGAAAAAGGGATGCAAACTCAATATGAAGTGAAATTTATCGAGAGTGTCTTTGCTCTCAATGTTGAATTGTCGATTAGGCTTGAATATGGCTCAATTTATAGCCTCCAAATGGAATTGAAGGGATGAGTTGAAGCATTTCCAGTATATGGAAGGTCAAGGATCATGGATCTCGTGACATGGCATGGAGACCCGACATAATTTTTAATTTTTGAGCACGAAATCCGATGTATGCAGGTTGTAGTAGAGCAACCTGCATATACACTTGTTGTATAAATGATAGGGCGCGTATATATACAAAAATGTGCATTTTCGTATCTAGAGTGAATAAAAAAAGGGGACTTCAAATATGCAGAGGAAAATAGAAGACCATCCAAACAAGCTGCATGGAGTGAGAAAAAAATTGTTGTAACATATACTCATCTTTTTTATTGTTAGTTGGCTTTTTTATTTGAATGAAAAGTTTCTTTATGACATAATTGATTATCATATTCACATGTAATATTTAACATAATTTTATAGTTTAAATTAAATTTGCATTAAAACTGACTATATTACTACATAAGCAATTAACAAATAAATAATTTTTTTACATTAAATCTATGTTTCATGACTTAATAGATTATCCTATTTATAAAATAAACTTTTTATTTCCTTCTAAAACTTTATCATTCTAAATACTTTCATAATACTCTATCATTCTAAATACTTGAATAGTAAAGTGGGACTAGTTACTTTGCACCTATTATCGTTGTTTAAATATGTCAAAAGCCGAATAAGAATTATCTGCCTTCCCCATCATATAATCTCAGCTTCAGATCACCATTGCAGTGCCCCCGAAAACCCTAAGAAATACAGATAATCATTGCAGTGCCCCGAAAACCCTAAGAAATAGGAAGGTGAAGGAGGGTTTGTGCGACAAGAATCTCTGGGAAATGAAGCCGAGTCTGTTCACGTGAAGAGACACGGTGAATTCATCCGAGAAAGCAATTAGTGTGTTGTCCTGTTGCAGATCGATCTAATATTCGTACTTCCAATTCCAAGTGCGGAATCTTACTCCTCCACTTCTCTTTTTCGTATTAGATTGCAATCCGCCTCCACTTGTTAAAATCTTTCTCATATAAGATTGGATTAAAATTGCAATCCAGTAGTTCTCTAATACACACGTGGGGTTAATCACTGCAAAAACCGTAACTCTAAATTACTATCAAACTATGTCTAAGAGATAGGGTCCCATTTTTTTTTTTCATATTTGAGTAAAGCATTTAGGGGTGAGATTTCAAAACATAACAAAAGAGGAAAAAGATTATGTAACAGTTACGTTAGTGTCAAACAAAACTTCATAGTGAATGTTATTTTTTTTTTTTGCATTTTTTCCTATATAAAGTTTCTCATAATACATTTTGTATTCATTTATGAAGATGGTGTGTTCATTAACTTGTTTTTCCATTTTCATAGTTATTTTCATAATTTGAACATTAAACCATTTTTAAAAACATAAATTGAATAATAAAATATTACAAAATATTGAAAAATTTGTTATTGTGATGCACTTTACAAATGACCATTAATAAATAGATGTTTCTTAACTTATATTAATTTTTAATTAAATATTAATATAATTAGTACTTTTAACTTTAAATATAGTATCTGTTAGGGTCCTAACCCGCACATAGGTAGATCAATATATTCAAATGTAATAAAGGTCAATATTAATAAGGCCTTTCAATAAAATAGAATAAGGTGGATGTAAGAAGACCTAATAGAAGCTTTTGTTTCTAGAAGGATCTTCCTCTAGATGCTTCTCTTGATAGACATATTTAGTATAAATAAGGGTCGAGGGTATGACAACTCTAGCTTGGAGAATATTGTAACGGAGTGCTGCTCTACTGGAGGTTGCCCCTTGAAGAGGCCCGTGAACATTGCTTTCTGGATCAAAGTGTTATTTATGTTGTTGTTCTTATATCATTTCTGTGTTATTGTGGAGATTATGCTGATTATATTACTGTTATTCTGCCATTTCTAACATTTTATTTTTGTTCTGCATATTTATTATATCTGGTATCTTGCAATATCTAAATAATAAATTGGGAAAGATTGAAAACTTAAAATGTGAAATTATCTCAATATAATTTTTATTGTACCTTTGCTTGAAGTACTCCTAAGGATCCATATTAAATATTCAGATAATTAATACTTTTAACTTTTAAGTATAGTATCTAAATAATAAATTAGGAAAAATAAAAAACTTAAAATGTAAAATTATCTCAATATAATTCTTACTACCTTTACTTGAAGTACTTCAAAAGATCCACATTCAATATTCAAATAATTAGTACTATAAATTGAAAAAGAATGAAAACTTAAAATGTAAAATTATCTCAATATAATTCTTATTTTACTTTTCCTTGAAGTACCCCTAAGAATCCACATTCACAAAGTGAAACCTTTCTTTGGATCCACATTCACAAAGTGAAACCTTTTCTTAACCTATTACTAAAGATCTAGATTCACATATGCATGCATTAATAATGACATTAAGAAGCTTGCTTGAAGTACCCCTAAGGATCCACATTCACATAGTCAAACCTTTCTTTGGATCCACATTCACAAAGTGAAACCTTTTCTTAACCTATTACTAAGGATCTAGATTCACATATGCATGCATTAATAATGACATTAAGAAGCTTAGTTGAGTATTGGCATTGTTTAACAACTTTATAAATAATGTGGTATGATTATTGAGTATTTCATATTTCATATTCAAATCAATTTTCATCTACAAATTTTTGAATTAAATAATTAATCACTACCAAGACAATAATGTCAAATTATAATTTGTTTTTCTTGGTTGATTAATAAAAATAAATCCACATAATTTTTTATGTTTTAAGTTGTATTTAGATAATTTTAATATATTGAATTTAAAAAATTAAGATTTATAATTAAATTTAATAATTAATCATTTCAAGTATCAAGCTATAATTTCTTGTCTTATTAATTAGTAAAAATGATTTTATTGATAATTCTTAGATTATATCCACTTTAAATTGTATTTAGATAAATTTTTAATTTATGAAATTCTAAAATTTTAAATTTACAGTTAAATTAAACAATAAAGGACGACCAATGTTAAACTATAGTGGTTACTTTATTGATTAGTAATTTTTTAAAATATCTTTAATTTAATTAAAAAAAAATTGAAGTATTTTTTTATGCTAAAATGTTTTAAATTTTCAGTGTTATTTTTATATTAGAGTGCATGTCACCTTTGTGACACTAAAAAGGTTGAAGATGAAAAACACTTTGTCTTAGATTGTTCACCCTATACCCATATTAGATCTCATTTTCAAAATATTGATCACACTACCAACTTTCCTAACCTCTTAACTCAACAAAAATATGGTGATCTTGGAAAGCTTCTCTTAATGCTTTTCGAGTACAGAAACAAAATTCTAAAGAATCACAAGTAATCACTTACCCTCTTAAGATCAGATAGACCAATTAGATCTTAGTGGATGTTAATCATCATCATCATTAATATTATTAAAAAAACAAACTATATCAAAATAGTATTTTTAAAAAACTAACATAACCTTTTTATTGGTTAGGATAATATCCTAATTAATTCAATCATAAAATATAATTTAAAATTTTAAAAAGTTTGATAATTTTTTAAATATATCTTCCGTATTTAGATATATATTATTTATTAGTGAAAATAGATAATGGTCAAAACGATTGAAAAAATAATTTGAGTGGTATCAACCTTTCATTTATTGACTATTATATATTATTTATTATTTCTTAATTTTTTCTTCTATCAAATTACAGATTGTAAAAGACAACTTTTTTTTTCTATAGACTAAGATATTTTCACTTTACCAAAGGATAAAGGGGATTGGAAACCTAGATATAAGAGCTTAAAGAGTTTTTCTTCTTAACCATAAATGAGTTGTAAAACAAGTGAACGGGGTGTTTCATGAAATCTTTTATATTACTAAAACCAATTTACTTAGCACATTCAGGGTGAAGAACTCATTTCATCTTTGTGACATAATTGATAATACATTTTCAATATGATCTCTAATTAAAAAAAAGAGTAGGATGCATGGTAGAGAGTGTCTAATATTTTGAAATGACAATTCAAAGGGTCATGGAATACTTGAAATATAGTATTAATACTTATTTTGGTATTTCATTAGGCAAGAGGTTAATTTGGACTTTCAATTATGTTTGATGGTTAAAATTAACAAAAAATAATTTTTCATGGGGTATTTATTGAACCTTAAGCATAAATAATTTTATATTTGACATGATCTTAATTAGCTTAAAAGTTAAGACAAATTTATTTACAAGGATATTTGTATATTGAGTTTTAAAAGTTATATTTCCAAAATGAAATTACATGAGTGAGAATTTATTTAGAGTGATTAGTAAAGAAAAAATGGGAATTTCCTTTACAACTATGTGAGAATGAACCTTTACAATCTTCATAAGAACATTTTTGGACATATTTTATGCTTAACAAAAAGTTAGGGAAGAGGAATCCAACGGCACACTAGCTTAGTAGATCTATCAATCTATTTGGAAAGCTAAATCTTCTTTCAATCACAATTTGTTGAGTGCTTTATGTTTCACCAAAATTTGGTTATCAAAACTAGGATTCGAAAATTTAGTGTCACAAATGTTACATATAAACTTTGTGGTAAAGATGGAACAATTTATTATGTCTTCTAGAAATGCTCATGTGTAAAGATGTTTAGACA
>JZKD02S1124602.1:416692-432903 GCA_000966675.3 Picea glauca | reverse complement strand
TGACATTATATATGGGTATTAATACTTGTAACTAAATGGTTATCCTGAATCATGTCATAGGTGATGGTGATAGTTGTCCCTTCCATCCTGGCCTTTTTAATATTGTCCTTTCATGCTTATATTTTTATTTTATTCTCCATTGATGTTCCTAAATTATGATGATTGTTTCTATACTTGGTAATCTTTTTAGATTTAATATTTTACCTTAATATTTTATTATATTACTCTACATTGGTTTATGTGTAGGAATGTTATACATCTCCTTGCAGTGTTTGGAATTATGATATTGGATAAAGTGTCATGTCCACTGAGGCACAATACAAGTCCTTAAATAGCTATATTGTACCTAGATTCCTCCATACAAGAATAATTTAATGAATGTACTTAAGTTACATTAGATAGAGTCATATCTTATAAAAGAGAAACTTAATATCATTTATTCCAGAGATATTTTGTTGAATAGTTTTACTCATTTAAGTTGACATCATTTTTAATTTGGTATGTTATAATGGTTAATTGTGGTGTCGATAGTAATACTGTTAATAATGTTAAAATAGTTAACACTGTTATTAAATTTCGTATGGTAATACATCGTTGAATATGAATTGTGTTCTTGTACCATACAACCAATTGCAAGGATTAGAATTGGATGTATGACCCTTATTTATTTCAACGTTTTTTTATTAGGATGATATGATATGGTTATCTTGTTGTAAGGTTGTGTAATCTACTGATAATGGTAAGACATACTTAGTTGGAATGTCCCGGATTTCCGCACAATCATTTACTCGGAGCTAGTTGAACAAGAGATTGTTGAGTCTGGATTTGTGAACTTGGGCGTTCGTTGTCAGAAGTCCTTGTCACACGCCTTCCATAAGGGGCGCATTGTTCTTCTTATTTATGTTGTACTTGACTGTGGTCAGTTGGTTGCTTGTTCTGTTGTGTCGGGTGGGATGTAGACACCTCCATGTTCCTTAGAACAGTCGCCAGCCCTGAGACCTTAAATGGTTAAAGACGATGGGAAACCGGGCTTGAGCGTTTCTTATGTGTCTTGGAGGTCCTAACCTTGCAGGGTAGGACGGGTGGGAGGTCAGTCGTCTTTTAGCAGTCAGTTTTACTTGTAATGTGATCTTCATTTATGCATGTGGTTACGTATCGTGTGTCCTGAATGTATTCTTATGTTCATCCTGGTTGTTTCCTTGTACATACGCACACACACACTTCAAATTTTTTTTTGCACCTGGCACTAGAGTGATTGTCGTAACGAGGCGGCTCGTTACAAACTAGTCATGGTTGAGATAAGCAGTTGATGAGTTGGCACATACATGAGGTGTATAGTTGATGATGTTGGTACATATTGATGAGTCATTTTTGATGATTAGTTGACACATGATTTTTATATACTTGGTACATGTTTGGATTCACTTGTTTATGGTACAGGTTGATTACATGTTATTTGACACAGGTTGGTGCATGGTTGATGCACTTGTTTATGGTATAGATTGATATCTGTTGAGGATTGTTGTCTCATCTCAGTTGGTACTGAGAATGTAAGTTGAGTCTTGCATATAGAGCTAGTTCTCTTGTAGAGTTTTACTCTATTCAGTTGTTGTTGAAAACCCCCCGGATTGAAGTCCATAATAAAAAGAAAAATTGTACATACATCTTTTGTTTCTTGTGTTCCTTGTGGAGATGATTTGTTGATGATATATTGTTGATATCTATTGATAATATGTATTCAAATCTAACTGATTATTAATGAAAACAATGAGTAATGAGTAAATTTTGAATGCTAACTAATGAGTTTTGTGTAAGCGGGAAGTTTTGGGAAAAAGATCCCCACACTCATTCACCCACCCCCCCTCTAAGTGTGGTAGGTTTGTCCAATAGGTTAGTTCTTTAAATGCCTTTAGTCCCTTCTTTTGATTCTAGAGTTTTATACTAGGGAATCCTCCTCTTCTTTGATTCTGATATGATTCATTTGTTGTTTTCTAACAAATCTTATTCACTACTTAGATTCCACTTCAGGAAGCCTAACTATTCAATCCCTTTCCACCCTTGAAACAATGCATTATTAGTATTGGGATTGAAGCAATTTGGTTAAGGGTAAACATACTTCAATTTTTCATTGTGGCCTTCATCTCATATAACATCCTATGACCTTATACACTCCCAACCTAAGATTTTGAGCCTAACCTTACTTTATCCCATCTTCTAGTCTTTGAAGCCAACTAGTAGCTCACCAAAGGAAGTTACTAAATCAATTCTTTCCAAAAAATTGAGACTTTTTTAACATGTTTGTTCTCATGCCTCATCCATTCTTCAAGTGATTGAGGTTTAATATACCTTTGAAGAAAAACATAAATACATAATCCTTCCCCCGTCATCCATCTCCATAATATTTTGGCTACAAGAGCCTTCTAAAAGAAATGAATGTTTTTAAAACCTTTCCCATCAACCTCTTTAGGCTTGGCCAATGATTTCCATTTAACAAGTGAAATTATCGTTGGTTTTTTATTAATAGAAATTTAAAGAATATCATATTGATGGAATATAGTAACCATTTAGGAATATAATCTAGAGTGTACAAATAAATAGGAATGAACCCTAGTACAATATTAACCAAGGTTAGCCTACTACCAAGAGATAACCATCTATTACACCACATATTGATTTTGTTTTCAACCTTCTCAATTAACCACTTCTAATCCCTCTTTCAATAATAATTAGGTTTTGATAGAAACCCTATTTATTTAAAACCATATTGAAGGTCCACCTAATAGAAATGAAAAATCTCAAGAGTACTTATGAAGTTGATCCTCCTCTACCTTGTTAAAATAAATAGAAGATTTGTGAAAATTTATTTTAATTCCCGTTGCTATGCTATATTGGCTTGGAATATTCTTTAGCTTGGTTATATTTTTTTTGGATCCACCACAAGAAAGTAACACATTATATACAAATAGAAAGTGAGTCAAATGAAGGAACAATTAAGCATAATACCATCTAAATCTCTAGATATCTTAGCCTCAATAATTTTCCTACTTGAGCCTTCAAGAATTATTTAAAAAGTAAGGGAGACAATGGGTAGAATTGTCTAATACCTTTTCATGGCTTGAAAAATATGAGGTAGAGCCATTAATGAGTATTGAAAATGAGACATAGGTTAGGAATTTGTATATCATCTATTGACACCTCCCTATCTGATATGTCATATTGGCCACTATACACCCCTCCTACTCGAATCACTCTACATAATGTCTAAACTTTCTCCCTATAAATATGCACACTCTTCCTACTCACAAAAGGAGTGTGTGTATGCCCTTATTGCTCATAAAAGGTGTGTGTGCCTTAAAAGGTGAATAAAAAATTATAAAATTCATGAAAATCATGCATTGTTGAGTGGGGTTTACGAGAAAACTACTTCAATAACTTCCTAAAACCAACTCCAAACTATATCAAACAACTTGAAAAGGTATAAAATGAGACCTAAATGGAAGGAACGAGTAAGCATTGATGTAGTAACAGAGTTATCATTATGATACTCTTGTTCTAGGAAGTCAAAGATTGTTGTTTCCCTATGGTTTTCATGACCTTCATCCCTTGGAAAATCACTAATTTCTAAGTATTGTCTCCTTTTTCATGCATTTGAGGTTCAAATATCTTAGTGTTCGTCATCCTAATGAACAAAGAAGAAGTGGAGTCATGAAGCAGTCCTGAGTGGCTCGAGGACGAAGGAATCCAAATGACGATTATGGAAGGAACCAATAGTGAATAAGGGATAACTTTGTGTAATGTCATTCATTTAATTTAGAAGGAAGATATTTCTTCTTTCTCTCTCCCCAAACTCTATTTCAATTCTCATTGTTCAATCACTTTTAGTGTTTGGTTATGATTTTAGCTTTCCTAGCTGGTTAGTTAAGTTGGTTATTGCTATTCTATTTCTCCTTGTAATACCCTATTTTTGAGTCCCCATATTAAATAATGTATTTTTTTCATTTGATGAAAGGACAGAGCACACAAACAATTAAAATAGGTCGGAGTTCATAGGAAATGTAATGCTTTGATCATCAATAATAATAAAATACATTGTTGGTTGCTAGACATACAACGGAAAGAGTTATAGGGGGCTATGATTCCACGAGAGAGGGGGATTGACGGGATAAGTATTTATTTTATATTTTATTTACCCATTTTGGTTTTAATGGAGAATATTAGTTACATGAGTTTCTTTGGGGAAGGTCATGTGGTTGTTTAATTCCAATAAATATATAAAACCATCTTTGGGTTGTTTAGGGTTTCACACTCTTCATTATTTTCTATCTCGTCATTCACTCTTTCACCTATTCCTCATTCTTCCTTCTTCATTCATTTTGATCTTGGATTAGGAAAAAAAAATGAATTGTTGGAGAGGAGACATTGTTTTGTTGGTTGTAATGACTACTAGTATATTCCAGCCATGAATTAATGCCTTCATGTCTGATATGTATTGGCATGTGTTAATTTTTTCTCACAGTTGTGAATCCTGAGAGTCCCAACATGGAGATTTTTTATCAGATGCAATGGAGCCCTGGAAGGAGGTAGAAAAACTGAGGGACTACATGGTAGAGAAGGGGGTCCATTCTCTTTGGTTTTGCAAGCTAGAGATAAAAGAGATAGTATATTTTGGATTGTTGTGTATTGAGAAACCTATGAGAGCTTGAGTGTTGACTGGTTTGGGAAGTTGAGTGACACCCTGGAACTATCCTGGTGGATTCATAGCCCTGGATCGAGGGTGACATTGTTATTGAGACTTGGGAGAACAATTTCTATGTTTGGGTGGAACATCCTTGGTATGTATCCAATTGGTGAATCATTTTCTTAAAGATAAGTGATCTATGTCATGTGTTTCTATGCTTGTATATTTTTATTTCCACTGTGTATTAAATTATTGTCTCTGAGATATGTATCTTTAATCTGTATGCTTGTTGATTATTATTGTGCATGGCATGTTCAAACATTCATGTATGATGTAGCATAAATATTGATTATTGCATGTTCTATTATGGTGTTCTTGCATACTTCTAAATTAATTAACCATTATAAAAACATTCCAAAGCTGTTTTGAAATGCATTTTTTGAATCAGTGTGGCCATCCCATGGGTGTTTGGGCATGTTACAGATTGGTATCAGATCTTTTGGGTCAACACCATACTAGTATGGGCAATAACGTTTGTGAATTTTTCAAATTTGTTTTTGCACATTTGTCTGTTACAAATTTGGGGGCAAAATAGAGAAGAACAGAAGTGAAACCCCCAAATTATGAGCAGATTTGAAGTTTCAGTGTTTAGAGTAGTCAAAGAAGTGATTTATGGCATTGATATGCAACCACATAGTTGAATTTTTCCTTGGAGTTCAAATTCCTATGTATTCATGGTGGTTGTGAATTTTCATGGATTAACATCCGATATTAATTCAACCTGGAGAACCAACGGTTGAGATTGAGTCATAGAGGATCAGAGTAAATCATTCTCAAAAGGCATTCAAGAAGCAAGTGTCATAAAAGACTTAGAGTTGGGCATGAGGTTGATTCCTAAGGCAGGAATCCACTAACATGAGCCTGAAATAACAATAGTTGTCAAATCAATCAGGGGCTATTCTCATTTGTCAGATCTTGTGAAGATGTTCTTTCAGAAAAGTGTTTTCGGAATATCTTGTTCATAAAATTTTTGACAGTATCAAGAAGGGAATATTCTTTGATTCCATATTTTTGGAGAAGTGAAACTTACCCAATGTTTTGAAGTCCGAATGAAGAGTTCTGATAGTATCATGAAGGGAATATTTTTCGATACGCTCTTTTCAGAGCAGTGAAACTTCGTTAAATATTTTGAACTCTGAATGATAAGTTTCAATGGTATTGAGAAGGGAATATTCTTTGATAGACTCTTTTCAGAGTCCTATTTGAGACCGATTCTTCATCACTTCGAATGGGAAACTCCGATGGACGGTCCATATCTCTTCCGAATTGAGATCAATGGTGCAGATTGCCACATAGGAAAAATTGTTCCATAGTTTCAAAAACTGGAGAATATTTTCTTATTTTGTCCATAAATAAAGCATATTAACTCAACCTTGGATGAAACTTATGGTATTTTTTCTGAAGAGATGAGATATACAAAAGTTCCAGAGAGGATCATTGTCCATTTTTGCTTGGATTTGTCATAAATTACAAAGTAGTGTTTTTTAAAGTTATGGGTCCATATCATTGGAAAAGGTCCAAATTAAGCTAAAATTCATTGGGAGTGTCCAGAAAGTAGACACATAAATAACCCACAAAGGAACTGAATAAATCCTAAGGGGATTTGAATGGGGATGCTGAAATAGACCAAAATCCAATATTTTGGGCCACCTTTTGGGGATTTGTGAGATTTTCAAAGGAGGAAAAGTGACCCCATTTCAAAAAATTGAAAAAAATTATTTACTCGACATTTTATACACTCATCATGAAAAAAAAACTTTTGTTTAGTGAAAATTTTATATAAGTGGAGAGAGAGTCAAATGGACACAAGGGCATAGTGGAGCAAGAAACATTAATAGATACTGTGAGAAGCCTAGGAATAAAAGTACAGAGATACAAAGAAGAAAATGAGATACTGATAAGAGAAAAAAATCAGATAAATTCTCATGTGATGGAAATCCTAAATCAGTTGCAGAGGAAAACAGATAATGGATCAAACTCAAGATAGGAGGAAGAGGGAAGATATCATGAAAGAAGAGATAACTATAGAAGGGTTGGTTATGTTGATACTGAGAGGGGGGTGAATCAGTATCAAGTACAATTTAATAAAAAAATCAACTTATACTTCAATGAGATTATATATTCAATTATATCCAATGAGAAATGAAGAATAGTAGAAGAGTTACACCAATACACCACAATACATCATGCACAATATATGAGAAATAATCAATATTTATTGGTCAAGGGAAGTATTGACTTCCAAGGGAAGCTACATCTTTGAAATATAAAGGGAGGGATAAAAATCCAAAAGGAATATACAATCCTCCAATATCAAGAGAGGGTTGACCTCTCCATCCTCGCCCCTTCCTTCCACCCAATAATATATGAGAGATAATAAAATTTTACATTAAATTATCACCATCAACCAACCATCACATAGAACCTGATAATTCTTCTCTTCAACTTCTCCAATTATTCACTTTTGGAATACTCTGATCCTATAGATAATATTAATCAATGTATTCTCTTAAACGCCTCCAATTTTGACTCCTTGAATCCTCCCATAAAAGGAGTTATAGAGAAAATGGTAGACCTTATTCAATTCTGGTTTATTCACGAGAAAAAACTTGTACAGAATGCCCCACGCTCAATATTTAACATCAGATTTTGAAATTCATACACATGAAACTACATCCCGTACTATTTCCAATGCAATTTGTCTCACTTCATTTGGATTATCTATGAAAATGTTATGACTATTTTACCTAGAAAAAATGTTTTTGACTAGCTTTAGGACTAGTCAAAAACCCCATCTTCCACAGAGTGTATCTCCAGAATTATAGCGAATAAAGAGATGAAAGTTTTACCACATGTACCTAGATATGTCTTCTCAATAGCCTCCAAATTTCACCATCTGAATATTTCTATAAAAACGTTATAGCTAAAATGGTGGGATGACTTGTAAATAACATACCTTAGAACACATCACCAAAAGACTTCATCCTCCCTTGAAATTTGACTTTCTTTACTTCATATTTCCTATGAAATTCGACTTATATCTCCTTTTTCATTAACAAAATTGTGTGTGTTTAAAATGAATGTATAATGATATGTATTTATACCCTTTATGTCACTTCCTTTTAACATTAGGGCTGACATGTAGTTTCTGCTTCAATTCACATTGTCATCTTCAAAAATTCATTTATCTTCAACCGTGAGGATCCACGTGACGTGACACATACCATCGGAAGTGGCATGACTTATACTATCCATCCATTGGTTTTATATATGCATGTGTAATTTCCTTCATTTCTATATACTTGGATCAACTATTGGGTCCAAAATCCAATGGCTAGGGTTGACATCAATGACTACAACCAATGACTAAGGTTGACATCAATTACAACAACCAATCTTCCAACAATCTCCCCCTTTTTCATTGATGGAAACACTCATGCTCCCCCTATCCTCATGATCTTGGTTTCTCTCCCCCTTTGACATCAATGGAAAAGGGTGGGGTTGCTCCCCCCGAGTTTAATGGAAAAAGGTAACTCTCTTCTTTGGGGTTTCTCCCCTTGAACATATAGCACTTAATAACACTTCATTTTTATGGTCTCTTTCTTCCTTGGATATTTTTAGTGGATCTAGGATGTATATGTTACTTGGTCTTCTTGTTTGAGTTGCAACCGATATTCCTGAACCTTCTTCTTTTATTTTTCATCTTTGTGAGTCAAACGTTAGAGTATAGACTTGATCACACGTTTTACTAACACTGAGTAGATTATGCTTCAAGTCTTCAACCAATGGACATTCTTTTCTTTTACATTTTTTCTTCCAAGATATACTACACCTTTTCCAATTATTTTGGCAGATGAGTTATCTCCTTGCAACCCTTTCTCTTCAAGCTAATAAATTTGTCTTCATCCCCTATCATGTCTGAAGAACATCCACTGTCTATGTACCATTCATCTTCTTCTTTAAATTCTTCAGCAGTCAATGATATTTGGAATCTCTTTCCTTCTCCATACTATGGTTGTCATAGGTACATTTGACATAGGAGCATCTTCATTCATATATATGCAATCTCATGCTTTGTGACCAAGATAATTACATTTGTAAGCATACAATATTTTTTTCCATCAATGGGGAAAATGAATTATAACTTATGTTGACAAATCCACAATTGTTTCCATATCTTCTATTTACACCATTCATGTTTCTTGCATAGTTCTTACTTTCATTTATTATGCAATTAATTTCCTTATGTCCAAAAACATTTCAAGTATAACAATGACCAAGAAAGAAATTTTGATACCTGGGAGTAAGTGACCTTCTTTGTGATATAGTCCATCTGGGTTCATGATCTACTCTTCTATAGTTTCCTTCATACTTGTTGAAGCTTCTTTTATTCCTGAAGGTAGGAGGACTTCCTGGATATTCATCTCTTTTGTAATCATTCCTTCTTTCTGGTATCCTGGTCCACTTCTCATGAACTGTCTGTGTCGATATTTCTTCAACCTTCTTATTGGTATTTCCATCTTCTTTGTATGAAGTTTCACCCATGCATCTAGGATGTGTTAAGTCTTTTGGAACTTGAGAGTTTCTTAAGACCTTCCTCAATGAGACAACTTATTGTTCAAGTTTCTCACAGTCTTAATCTTTTTTCATCATTTAGACATTCCTTACTTGTCTTATTCTTCTTGCTTCTTCGAGTACAGTTTTCAAGGAAATGGTTTCTTTTCTTAGTTTCTTAAAGTCTTCTAATTGTTTCTTCAAGATTTCAATTGTCTTTTCACAACTACCCAATTCACTTCTTAGTTTTCTATGTGTTTTTGAGCTTGCTATTTTCAATATCAACATGCTTCAATTTTTTAAGATTCTCATCTTCTTGTTGAATCATTTATGCTTCATGATCTTATTATTCTTCATTGGAGTTTTCTTCTTTAGTATCATCTCTTTCAATCCTTGGATAAGGACATTCAAATTCAACATGTCCTACTCCTTCACAATTAAATCAAAAGAAATCACCTCTATTTTCTTCTTTGAAATATGAGATGTTGTAATTTGATTCAACTTCTTGTTCGTCTTCTACTTCTTCCCTTGCATAAAGGTCTTGTAGCTTGTCCCAAAGATCTTTTGCTGATACACATGATCCCACCTTGGATTTCAATGAATCTTTCAATCCATCTAGGATGGTATCTATTGCCAATTTGTTGTTCCTTCTTGCTTCCTTCTGAGTTGTAGTCTTTGGTTTAGTCAAAGCATTGTATCCTGAAGAAACTGAGAACCAAACATCTACCCCAAGAGATTTCAAGTAAGTTTCCATTATATTACTCCAGTATTCAAAATTGCTTCCATAAAATGGTGTAATCCCATTTAGAATGTTGTCTTTCATTTGTGCTTAGGATCTTCCTTCCATTGGTTGAACTGTACTGAAGGTAACCTGCTCTTATACCATTTGTTTATACTGAGAGGGGGGTGAATCAGTATCAAGTACAATTTAAAAAAAAATTGAACTTATACTTCAACCAGATTATATATTCAATTATATCCAATGATAAATGAACAACATTAGAAGAGTTACACCAATCCGCCACATTACAACATGCAAAATATATGAGAAATAATCAATAGTTATTGTTCAAGGGAAGTAATGAATTCCAAGGGAAGCTACAACTTCCAAATATAAAGGGAGGGATAAACCTCCAAAATTAAGATACAATCCTCCAATATCAAGAGAGGGTTGACCTCTCCATCCTTTCCCCTTCCTTTCACCCAATAATATATGAGAGATAATAAAACTTTACATTAAATTATCACCATCAACTAACCATCACATAGAACCTAATAATTCTTCCTAAGACTTCTTCAACTTCTACAATTATTCACTTCTTGGAATACTTTGATCCTACAGATAATATTACTCAATGTATTCTCTGAAACGCCTCCAAGTTTCACTCATTGAATCCTCCAGAAAAGGAGTTATAGAGAAAATGGTAGACCTTATTCAATTTTGGTTTATTCAGGAGAGTGAACTTGTACAGAATGCCCCACACTCAATATTTAACATCCTATTCTGACATTAATACATAGGAAAATACATCATGTACTATTCCCAATGCAATTGGTATCACGTCATTTGGATGATCTATCAAGATGTTATGGTTGTTTTACCTGAAACACATGTTTATGGCTAGCTTCGGGACTAGTCAAAAACCCTGTCTTCCACAGAGTGTATCTCCAAAATTATAGAGAATAAAGAGCTAAATGTTTTACCATAGGTACCTAGATATGTCTTCTCAATATCCTCCTAATTTCACCATTTGAATAATTCTAGAAAACAAGTTATAGCTAAAATGGTGGGATGACCTGTAAATAACATACCTTAGAACACATCACCAAAATACTTCATCCTCCCTTGAAATTTGCCCTTCTTTACTTCATATTTTCTCTGAAATTCGACTTATATCTCCTTGTTCATTAAAAAAATTGTGTGTGTTTAAAATGAATGTATAATGATATGTATTTATACCCTTTATGTCACTTCCTTTTAGCATTAGGGCCGACATGTAGTTTCTTCTTCAATTCACATTGTCATATTCAAAAATTCATTTCTCCTCAATCGTGAGGATCCACGTGACCTGCCACATACCACTGGAAGCAGCATGACTTATACTATCCATCCATGGGTGTTGTATATAAATGTTTAATTTTCTTCATGTCTATCTACTTCGATCAACTGTGGGGTCCAAAATCCAATGGATACAGTTGACATCAATGACTACAACCAATGACTAGGGTTGACATCAATGACAACAAACAATATTCCAATAGGTTATTCAAGAAGTGCTAGAAGAAATCATAGAAACCACTCACCTCCTTAATCAACAAGGAAATTTTATTCATCTGATGATTCCATAAGTAGTCCAGAGGTGTCTCATGTTAGGCACCAAAGAATAAGACATGAATTGGATAGTTTGTAGGGAGAGTTGAAGAATATTTATCCACCATCATTTGATGGTGAAAGATAAACAAAATATTATGTTGAAGCATGGTTTCTTGGGCTCATGAGGTATTTTCAATTGCATAACTACTCATCAAACATGGAAGATAGAATTTCCACCTACCATTTGCATGGGAAAGTTTCTATGTGGTGGGATCAAATTAAGATAGTTGAGCACATAAATGAGAGAAGGATCACTTGGAAGCAATTCAAGAGGTATTTCTAGAAGGAGTAACTTTCAGAGCACTTTTATGACAAGAAAATGCAATATGTATTTGAGCTAAGACTGGGAAGCATGACCATGGAAGAGTATGAAAATAAGTTTTTGGGACTGCTAAAGTATGCAGGGTTTATAAAAGATGAGAAGGTGAAAATACAAAGGTTTTTTTAGTGGACTTCCTTCATTGGATAAAGAGAAGATTCAATATGATGAACCCAAGACACTGACTAAGACCATTAGGAAGGCTAAGTACCTATATGAGTAAGGAAAGGGTAGAGAGTCTTTGCAAAAATATTGGAAGGATAATATGAAAGAGAAGTTTAACCAGAGAAAGAAAGGATTCAAACCTCCTTTCATTATAAATATACCAAATAAAAATCAGCGAGACCAGACTACTAAGGATGAATCTAAGAGACAAGACTCCTTGGGAAAAAGGGGAGGAACACCAATCCAATGTTGGGGGTGCAAAGAAGATCACTTGTAAAAAAATTTGCCTCACAGAAAAGACAAAGTGAAGACCATGCACAACATACAAGAGGTTATGAAAGAATAAAACATGGGAAGAATATATGTAGCCTTAGAAGATTGGCAAGCAAAGTACCAATTCAATATGATCGAGGTGGAAGGTAAGATCATTAATTAGCCTGTTGTTATTTTAATTTATTCAGGAGCAAGCCATTGTTACATTGATCCTAAAATAGTGGATAGATTACATCTGGAGGAAACTAAGCTTGAAAAATCAAGTTTGGTTCATCTAGCCACTGGAACCAAAATAAGGATCAATGAGATGGTCATAGGTTGTTCCATAAGGATTAACAGAGTGAATACTAATGTTGATCTAAATATTATACCATTGGGATATTATGATGTTCTAATTGGAATGGATTGGTTGGACAAGCATCATGTTGTCCTAGATTTTCATAACAAGACATTTACATGTCTTGATGAAAAAGGAAAACAAATCACTTTGAAAGGAATTCCAAGACCCATTTCTATAAGGGAGATTTCAACCTTACAGCTGAAGAGATGTTTCAAGAAAAGATGCCAATTGTATGCATCCCACATGGAGGATCCAGAAAAGACAAAAGGGCCAAGCCTTCAATATGTTTCAGTACTGCAAGAGTTTGAGGATGTATTCCAAGAAATACCAGGATTTCCACCAAAGAGGGAGAGAAATTTCTCTATTGATTTAGTACAAAGAGTTGCCCCAGTATAAAAAAAAAACCTATAGAATGAGTGCACTAGAATTAAAAGAATTACAAATGTAGTTGGATGAATTGTTGAAGAAAGGATACATTCGTCCAAGTGTTTCTCCTTGGGGATCACCAATACTCTTTTTCAAAAATAAGAATGGAACATTGAAGCTGTATATTGACTTCAGACAGCTGAATAAATCCACTGTGAAGAAAAAATTCCCTCTATCTAGAATTGATGACCTCTTTGATCATTTAAGAGGGGTAAAGATATTTTCAAATATATACTTGAGATCAAGATACCATTAGGTAAGAATCAAGAAAGAATACATCAATAATAAATCCTTTAGAACTAGGTATGGGAATTATGAATTTGTAGTGGTGCCATTTGGACTGACCAATGCACCCATTTTTTTTTGTGTGCTTATTGAATGACATATTCAGAAATTATTTGGATAAGTTTGTCATAGTATTCTTGGATGACATACTTATCTATTCTATGTTAGAGGAAGAGCATGAACATCACTTGAGATTGGTATTGCAAGTGTTGAGGGAACATCAATACTATGATAAGCTTAGTAAGTGTTCTTTTTACCTAGAGAAAATCCATTACTTGGGACACATTATTTCAGAAGAAGGTATACCAGTAGATCCAAATAATATTGAAGCCATTAGAGGATGGACAACACCCAATGATGTTTCATAAATCATATCTTTTATGGGATTAGTTGGTTACTACAAAATATTTATAGCAGGGTTCTCTAAGATTGTTCATCCCATCACCTTTTTGCAAAAGAAGGGAATTAAATTTGAATGGAAAGCTGAGTGTGAAGAGAAATTTAATTTTTTGAAAGAATTACTTACTAGTGCAACTGAGTTAAAGATTGTTGACCCAAATGAAATTTTTTTGGTATGTACAGATGCATGGAAGGAAGGACTTGGTGGAGTCCTCACTCAAAATGGACATGTCATTGGTTATGAGTCCACAAAGCTTAAATAAAATGAGAGGAACTATGCCACACATGACTTGGATCTTGCTTCCATTGTTCATGCATTGAAGATGTGGAGGCATTATCTCATGGGAAAGAGATTTGAATTAAGAACAAATAATAGTGTTCTAAAATATCTTTTTGAACAACCAACTTTGAATGCCAGGGAAATGAGATGGATGGAATTTTTAAGTGAGTACTATTTTTACATCAAGCATATCAAAGGAAAATAAAATAATGTTCCTTATGCACTCAGTAGAAGAGTACATCTCATGCATGCTACAACCTTTTGTATGCATCAATCATATTTATAGAGAAAATTTTTGGATGTTGTTGTTACAGATCAGCATTACCTACAGGTAAAATAAAGCTTACAACAGGAAAATGTACAACAAAAAATTAAAGAATATGAGATGAGGGAAGATGGATTACTTATGCATAAAAATATAATTATGTTCCTAGTTCCAAAGAACTTAGGAATTTGGTATTAAAAGAAATGCATAATGTTCCATATGTCAGAAATCCCGATTACCATAAACAATTGCAGCAGTAATAAGCCAATTCTTTTGGCCAGAAATGAAGAAAGATGTTGTTGACTACATTGCTAGATGTATGGAATGTAATAGAGTGAATCCTATGCATATACACCCAGTGGGTTTGTTATATCCATTACCAATTCTAGAGAAGAAATGGGAAGTAGTAACCATTCATTTTATAACTAAATTTCCAAGGACAATAAGGAAACATGATTCAATCATGGTAGTGGTTGATAAGTTGACAAAGGTTGCTCATTTTTTTCATGTAAGAATGACTCATACAACAACTAATATTGCAAAAATTTACATGAGGGATATTGCGAGGTTGCATGGGATACTTAAGGCAATTATTTCAGACAAAGATACAAAGTTTACTTCCAATTTCTGGAGGGGATTGTATAAAGGATTTGGTACAAATATGAACTTTAGAATAGCATACTAACCATAATCATATGGGTAAATAGAGAGATTCAACCAAGTAATTGAATACATGTTGAGAATGTATGTGATGGATAAGCCCTCTAAGTGGGAAGATTACTTGCACTTGGTTGATTTTTCCTATAATAATGGGTATCAAGATTCATTGAAAATGATCCCATTTGAATATGTGTATGGTAGGAAATGAAATACTCCTATGAATTGGGACAAACCAACAGACAAAGTGGTACTTGGGCTAGAATTGCTCAAGGATACAAAAGATCAGATGGTTAGAATTAAGCATAATTTAAAGGTAGCTCAATATAGACAGAAAAATTATGCTTATAAGAAGAGAAAAAATAGCACAACTACATTTGAATCCAAAATCCGATGACATCCTCCGATGCCACCCAAAAAAATTTCATTTTCGTCAGATTTTACCTTTAGAAATTGCAATTTTGTTGTATTTTTTTTTAATTTCCCCTGGTGTAGCCAGATATCCAATGACAATGGAGAAGGCGTTGGATATCTGACTCCCACAAAATATCATTAGGTCGTCTCCCTTTGACCTAGACTTAGTTAACCTCTCCTCACATTTATTACAGTAACGTTCAATAGTCAACATCCGTCGGAAATCCGATGTCTATTTATTTATAAAAATCTGGAATGCTAGAAACATTCTGACATTTTTTCTATACTAACGACAACTTGTGGAGGTTACAAGGATTTTTTTTCCTATGGAAAACCAAAATTAACTTATGTGTTACTATCATTACAAATATTTGAAGTGTGGATCTTGATTTTTTAAGATCAATAATTGTCACTCAAGCTTGGTAAAAGAAAATTTCACATAAAAATATTTGTGATCCACAAGAATAAAATCGACAATTTCTTACTAGATTGTGGGCTGGAGTGAAAAGAAAGGGTGATGGGAAATGTTATTTTCCTTGTAGTCAATGTAGGGGATTTAATAGGAGAAGATTAAAGATCTCAACAACTAAAATATATTGTAGGGAACCTCGAAACGTTGAGGGGGGCATGAATATAATCCATTGGTAAGTTGTTTATTATATATTTCTTTATATTGATCGTTTTTGTAAATGTATGTATCATTTTTATATTTGTTATATATA
>JZKD02S1124602.1:404685-416642 GCA_000966675.3 Picea glauca | reverse complement strand
GAGTCCTCACTCAAAATGGACATGTCATTGGTTATGAGTCCATAAAGCTTAAATAAAATGAGAGGAACTATGCCACACATGACTTGGATCTTGCTTCCATTGTTCATGCATTGAATATGTGGAGGCATTATCTCATGGGAAAGAGATTTGAATTAAGAACAAATGATAGTGTTCTGAAATATCTTTTTGAACAACCAACTTTGAATGCCAGAAAAATGAGATGGATGGAATTTTTAAGTGAGTACTATTTTTACATCAAGCATATCAAAGGAAAATAAAATAATGTTCCTGATGCACTCAGTAGAAGAGTACATCTCATGCATGCTACAACCATTTGTATGCATCAATCATATTTAAAGAGAAGAATTTTGGATGTTGTTGTTACAGATCAGCATTACCTACAGGTAAAATAAAGCTTACAACAGGAAAATGTACAACAAAAAATTAAATAATATGAGATGAGGGAAGATGGATTACTTATGCATAAAAATATAATTATGTTCCTAGTTCCGAAGAACTTAGGAATTTGGTATTAAAAGAAATGCATAATGTTCCATATGTCAGACATCCTGATTACCATAAAGCATTGCAGCAGTAATAAGCCAATTCTTTTGGCCAGAAATGAAGAAAGATGTTGTTGACTAAATTGTTAGATGTATGGAATGTCATAGAGTGAATCCTATGCATATACACCCAGTGGGTTAGTTATATCCATTACCAATTCTAGAGAAGAAATGGGAAGTAGTAACCATTCATTTTATAACTAAATTTCCTAGGACAATAAGGAAACATGATTCAATCATGGTAGTGGTTGATAAGTTGACAAAGGTTGCTCATTTTTTTCATGTAAAAATGACTCATACAACAACTAATATTGCAAAAATTTACATGAGGGATATTGCTAGGTTGCATGGGATACTTAAGGCAATTATTTCAGACAAAGATACAAAGTTTACTTTCCAATTTCTGGAGGGGATTGTATAAAGGATTTGGTACAAATATGAACTTTAGAATAGCATACTAACCATAATCATATGGGTAAATAGAGAGATTCAACCAAGTAATTGAAGACATGTTGAGAATGTATGTAATGGATAAGCCTTCTAAGTGGAAAGATTACTTGCACTTGGTTGAGTTTTCCTATAATAATGGGTATCGAGATTCATTGGAATTGATCCCATTTGAATATGTGTATGGTAGGAAATGCAATACTCCTATGAGTTGAGACAAACCAACAAACAAAGTGGTACTTGGGCTAGAATTTCTCAAGGATACAGAAGACCAGATGGTTAGAATTAAGCATAATTTAAAGGTAGCTCAATATAGACAGAAAAATTATGCTTATAAGAAGAGGAAAACTAGCACAACTACATTTGAATCCAAAATCTGACGACATCCTCCGATGTCACCCAAAAGAATTTCATTTTCGTCGGATTTTACCTTTAGAAATTGTAATTTTGTTGTATATTTTTTGAATTGGCCCTGGCGTAGCCAGATATCCAATGACAATGGAGAAGGTGTTGGATATATGACTCCCACAAAATATCATCAGGTCGTATCCCTTTGAAATAGACTTAGTTAACCTCTCCTCACATTTATTACAGTAACGTTCAATAGTCAACATCCGTCGGAAATCCGATGTCTATTTATTTATAAAAACCTGGAATGCTAGAAACATTATGACATTTTTTCTATACTAACGACAACTTGTGGAGGTTACAAGGATTGTTTTTCCTATGGAAAACCAAAATTAATTTATTTGTTACTATCATTACAAATATTTGAAGTGTGGATCTTGATTTTTTAAGATCAATAATCGTCACTCAAGCTTGGTAAAAGAAAATGTCACATAAAAATATTCGTGGTCCACAAGAATAAAATCAACAATTACTTACTAGATTGTGGGATGGAGTGAAAAGAAAGGGTGATGGGAAATGTTATTTTCCTTGTAGTCAATGCAGGGGATTTAATAGGAGAAGATTAAAGATCTCAACAACTAAAAGATATTGTAGGGAACCTCGACACGTTGAGGGGGGAATGAATATCATCCATTGGTAAGTTGTTTATTATATATTTCTTTATATTGATCGTTTTTGTAAATGTATGTATCATTTTTATATTTTTTTATATATACACTAATATATTTTGATGGTATGTAATTATAAAGGAAATACCTCCTAGGGAATATCCGCACGTGGAGAATGTGGTTGCAAAACAAGCTCTGGAGGAACATGGAGTTGCAAATACTAAACATCAAGTTAATGATCATATGGAAGACGATGATCATGCTGGTAACATATTTGAGGATGATGGTACAAACACATTGATCCATGATACATTTAATATTATAATGGATGATGATCATCATGAAAATGACAACTTTGATGTTGTTCATGATTTACCTCTACTTGAGAAGGAATACGAAACCCTTTATGAAGGCTCCAACATAACTCTTCTCTCTGTTGTATTGTTGATAATGAAATTGAAGGTTATGAATGGTTTTTCCAACACATCGATCACACATATGTTAAGGTATGTAATATATTCCATCGATCACATATATATATTCTCATGATAAAGGTTATATTTATTCCTCTAATATTTTTATTGTTAGTTCATCAGTAAAATTAATATGGATGAAATACTTGTCGTTAATATTCTTGATATTATACTAACCAATTTGTTTTTATAATTTTTTGTACCAGATTGATAGTTGAATATTTGTTACCATTGTCAAAAATTTTACCTCGCACATATCAAGA
This sequence comes from Picea glauca, assembly GCA_000966675.3. Taxonomy (NCBI): domain Eukaryota; kingdom Viridiplantae; phylum Streptophyta; class Pinopsida; order Pinales; family Pinaceae; genus Picea; species Picea glauca. The sequence goes on along the minus strand of JZKD02S1124602.1, from coordinate 413,880 downwards.
TTTATTTTCCATCATGAAAGATATTGGAATGGAGTATCAAGCAATTGATGCATGTACCAATGATCATATTGTATATTATAAACAATATTAATTTGAAACAGAATGCCCTAAATGTCATAGTAGTAGATATCAAAGAGATCAAGTAACAAAAAAGGTGCCTCGCAAAATTATTCATTATATTCCCATTATTCCACGCTTGCAATGACTTTTTAGGTGCAAAAACTTAGCAGAATTGAAGGATTGTCATGCACAAAATAGAAGTGAAGATGACATTCTTCGAATTCCTACAGATGGTTCTTCATTTAGAGACATGGATGAAAAATGACCACACTTTAAAGAAGAACCTCATAATGTTAGGCTTTCTTTGGCATGGAATGGTGTCAATCCATTTGCAGAGATGAGATCTATTTACTCGGTGTGGCCTTCTTTTGTTATCAAAAATAACATTCCTCCATGGATGTCAATAAAGAGTGAGCATATAATGTTGGAAATGATTGTTCCATGTATTTGTTACAACATTGTTTTTTTAATGCAATAGCATCTCATTTGTCGTATTTGTTGCATAATGTCATATATTTATTTTCATTTACTCATATACATTATTTATGTATGTAAAATGGTTGTAATAATTATGTATTGTATATGTTAAAATAAATTAGGTAAGTATCAATTTAAATATATAAATGTATATAGAGAGCCTCTTATTGATGAGCTACTAAAGCTTTGGAATGGCATCACCATGTATGATGTCTCTAGACCAATAGGGAAAAGGCAATTTCAATTCTATGAAATGCTTGCATGGACAATTCATGATGCTCTAGGGATAACATATTTTTGTGGTATGTAATTATAATGTGCACTTTAATAGTATTTAATCTTATGAATTTTATATATTAATCATGCATGTTTTTTAAATAATTAATTATTCATTATATATAACATATTATAATTGACATAGTTAATCCATCTCTTGCAGGTCTTCAAACAAAGGGAAAATTTCCATGTCTAGTTTTTGGTCCTAATATGAAATCTCGTCGATAAAAAAGTTTAGGAAAGGAGGTGTTTGATTATTATAGGCACTTCCTCTCTAAGAATTGTATGTATCAAACTACCGAAAAACATATTTTCAATGGGAAAGAAGAGACCGCATTAAAACCACATAGAATGACACCTCACCTATGGAAGTTGAAATACAATATAATTCATCAAGGTACATATCAAATTGTCTATCTATGATCATCATATATGATTTATTTTTTATTTTTTTTTATTTATAATGCGTTTTGATAATTTACTGTAATTGACAATGATTTTTGTAATTTATTTAACTATGATTCATGATGGTCATGATCATGAAGGTGTTAATGGAATTCCATGAGGAATGAAAAGTTATCCCAAACAATTCAGTAGGTTTCCCTACTGTGAGCACATACAAATTATTCATTTCTTTTATACAATGCATATTGGAAAGAATGTAGCTGAAACATTATGGCGAATATTGGATGGCAGGAGTGACAAAGAAAAAATTGTCATAATTTCCAGTGACATTCAGGAAGCCAATGATGTAATGAAAGATGTCATTGAATTAAATAATGATGGAGACCAAATCAATATAAGATCTCTTCCATGGTTATTGAAGGAGAAACAAAGTAATGTTGTAAAAGAAGTCATACAAAAAATTAAATTTCCCACAGGATTTTGTTCGAACATAAAGAATATCTTAACAAAGAAAGGTGATTTTAGGGGGGTAAAAACGTATGATCAGCATGTCTTAATTAAGGTGATTATTATGGTTTATATATTTCTATATTTCTATGCAGCATGTTGTCGGTGTACGTTTTTGTGTGCTTTTGGAAAAAATAATGAAACAATTTTATTGTTACAGTATGTTCTACCTCTATCTCTCCTAGAACAATTTGACAATAATGTCAAACAAGTTATATATGATCTTGGAAATTACATGAGGTAAGTAGTGATATTTTGCATGCATAAAGTGTTTTTTTAATTCCTTGTAGAACTTATATTTTACATTTGTTTTAATAATTGTACTTATGTACTATATTGTTTATTTTCATTAAATCTCATGATTTTCTTGCATTACTTGTAGATGGTTGTCATCTAAAGAAATTCATAAAGAATATATAAAGTATTGGAAGAGAGAAATTCATCGTCTAATGTGTGAAATGCAAAAGTTTCTACCTTAGTCATTTTTCAATGCACAAGAACACTACCTCATACACCAAGTTGAGGATATTGAATTGTGTGGACCTATACACACAAGGTCAGTGTCAATGGTTCAGAGGCACTTGAAATTTTTGAGGGTTTTGGTTAGAGAGAGAGAACGTCCTACGGTTTCTATGGTGGAGGGATATATGGTATACTAGACCATGGTGTATATTACTAAATATATTCCAGGGTTAGCCTTTATTAAGATCGATTTACATTGATGCATTGGTGATCCAAAATCCATTAAAAAATTCGAAGGGGAGTACCTGTTGGGGAAAGGTAGATCGAGGAAGGTGAAAGGTAATTATTAGATGGTGTAGATTAATTATAACACATTTGAATGATGGTTTTTATGTATGTATTGTACTTAATTATTTCATTTTTAATCTTCAGTATGCATCAATTATAAATGTATACCATGTTAAGTAATTATACATTTGTGAAATATTGTAATTTTATTCTCATGCATATGGTCGAGAGTGGGATGCACTACATTTAAACATCACAAACAATCTTTATTGGATGAAGCTATGGATTTAACGATGTAAACAATATGGTCAAGCATTATCATAGGAAGGTGTGGCTTCATTGGTTAAAGAAGCACAACACAATGGAGATACCAACCTTACAAAAAGGGAAATCGATTTAGCATATGGTTTAAAAGATAAACAAACAAGCATATTAATAAGCCATACTATTTAATTATTTTCAATTATATTGATGTACAAGTTGAATTTTTTTTTCTTTGCATACTTTCCAAACATTAAATATTTACTTAATTATCAATTGATGATGTCATTTTTACATGTTTGGCATATTGTAGGTAAAACACCATAAGGCTATGTGGTGCAACGATCGTAAATTTAGCATAAAAAATTGGATGAAATGAATAAACCATTTCATTTTGGGATAATTGCAGTCTTTGAGGTGATGAATGTTTCCTCTATAAGTGATAGACATCCATAATTAGAAAATCGATACTATAGGTATTTGGAATATATTATTGAGTGTGACTTTAAATCCTTAAAACTAGTTCTATTCATTTTCAAATGGTATAGGCTACGATTGAATCAACATGATCCTGATAGAACTGTTATTGAACATGCTAATGGATTTACCATGGTCAATACAAGGTTGCTTGAGCCAAGAACAAAGCCCTATGTTCTTCCAAGTAAATGTGAACATGTATTTTACTCAGAGGTTCTAGGTAGAGGGGTTTGGTCTGTTATTATTAGACATGATCCAAGAGGAAGGATGGTAAAGTATAATGTAGAGGAAGATCAAGAGGGTATTGAAGAAGAAGATGATGTAGAGAATAAACATGAGTTATATGATCATGTTCCAGAGGAAGATGCTGAAGAATTAGTTGAACTAGATGATGTAGGAGACAATGATCATGGATATTATATCGATGATGACTTTATCGAAAATGATATCGACGACGATGATGATGATATGGCCAACCCTTACAATGTTTAGTCTGGATCATATGATACAGATGTGGACATGGATGGAGAAGATGATCAATCTCATTGAAGGGTATAATGATGCATTCCTTAATATTATATATATATATATATATATATATATATATATATATATATATATATATATATATATATATATATATATATATATATGTAGAGAGAGAGAGAGAGATAATATTGATAGAATTATTGACTTGTATTGGTATATTGTATAAATTAGTGTTCAATTTTAATTTTGTCATTTTCTAGTATGTCGGTATATGATGTAGGAGACGTTTCTTAATTATGACAAAAAGCACATTCATTTATTTTCTAGTACATAGATTTTGTTGGGTTTTGGGGAAATGAGAGTGACGTGAGGGGGGGAGGGACAAATGAGCTTCCACCTTCACATGGTTGGCCCCATTCAGTAGAGAATATTAAACAATTATCGAAACTCGGCAAGGTCAATGTAGAACTATGCTTATTTCACCTAGTTCATTATTATATAGTATTTAATAACTCAAAAATAATGTGTGATTTCTCATGTAATTAAAATCGGTGCATATAAATCATGACATGTGAATGGGACCAATGTTGAAATTTTTTCAATTTGTGCTTCTATGGACTAAAATTTTACATGGTTAGACTGGATGCCTGCATTGATGGTATGGGAGGGTTTTCGGACTCAAACATGACTTGCACAAACAATTCGACAATCGAACAACAAGACTATAGAAGAATTAATGTGAATGGGGCCAATGTTGATTTAGAGAGAGAGAGAGAGAGAGATTTAATATTGATAGAATTATTGAGTTGTATTGGTATATTGTATAAATTAGTGTTCAAGTTTAATTTTGTCAGTTTCTTGTATGTCAGTATATGATGTAGGAGACGTTTCTTAATTATGACAAAAAGCACATTCATTTATTTTCCAGTACATAGATTTTGTTGGGTTTTGTGGAATTGAGAGTGACATGAGGGGGGGAGGGACAAATGATCTTCCACCTTCACGTGGTTGGCCCCATTCAACGGAGAATATTAAACAATTATCGAAACTCGGCAAGGTCAATGTATAACTATGCTTATTTCACCTAGTTCATTATTATATAGTATTTAATAACTCAAAAATAAGGTGTGATTTCTCATTTAATTAAAATCAGTGCATATAAATCATGACATGTGAATGGGACCAACGTTGAATTTTTTTCAATTTGTGCTTCTATGGATTGAAATTTTACATGGTTATACTGGATGCATGGATTGATGGTATGGTAGGGTTTTCAGACTCAAACATGACTTGCACAACCAATTCGACAATCGAACAACAAGACTATAGAATAATTAATGTGAATGGGGACAATGTTGATTTGTTTTCAATTTGTTCTTGTATGGACTGAAATTTCATGACATGTTAGGAAAACACACATACATTAATGGCATGGGAGGGTTTCTGGACTCAAACATGACTCAAACAAAGAATTGGACAATCAAATATTCTTTGGTTGTTTGATCAAAACCCAAAAATAAGGTGTGCCTACTCATGTACTTGACCCTATTTATAAGTGACCCTTCTCATGTACTTGACCCTATTTATAAGTGACCCTGCTCATGTACTTGACCCTACTACTTCTAGAAACCTATATTGTTATATACCTAAAAATATTGTGTTTGTTGGGATATTGATCACAAGTTGGAATTTTCTTGTACAAGCTAGGGATGATAAGTGCATAGGTTTGAAGTTTTATCAACAAATGTCACGACCACTTGTTTGTTGGTGGTGGAAAACATTGCAACAAATTCAGTTGGAGGAAAACTCTATAGAAAATTCTATTTTCCGAAAACTCGACAACAATTGTTTTAGGATAGTAAGTTTACAACAAGCCTTTTAGGTAGTAAATTATACAACAAAATTTGAATATATGTGTTGGGTGCCACTTTTGATGCTTATTTTTGCCATATAATCCATGTTTTTGCCTCCATTTTCCTTTCATATCTCTCATATTTCCTCCATATTAGATTCAAATTGATCATCTCGGGTATTTGAATTTTTGCAAAATTTAGACATTAAAATTAATTTTTTAGCAGAAATTACGGAAAGTTGCAACTTCCAGTAATAGCTCCAAGGTTCATATACTTTTAGGACACTTGGGATAATTTTGAAACGTGTGGAGTGATCCTTGATTTCCATGGATGGATACAAATCTATTCACTTCCATAAATGAGCTTCACACGTGCCTGGTCAATGACGGTCAAAGCTAGAAATCTACCAAGTAAAAATCCAACTTAGAAACTCTTCAAGAAATCTGTAGAAGACATACATTTCTTTCAAGAAATATGTGTACATATCAATTTTTTTTTATTTTTTTTACAAGAACGGGTACTGCATTAGCACAGCCCTCAATCCTTGCTTCAAGGCATCTATGAAGACTGTGAAGTCTTTTTCCATATCCTTCGTAGGATTGATGCATTGGTTAGTAATCTCTTAAGCTAAATGAATGCAATAACACATTCCTCTGTCCATTCATATCTGACCCCCTTGTGCTGTAAGGTGGTGATGGGTTTTTCTATCTTAGAGAACCCTTCTACAAACCTCCTATAATAACCTGCTAGCCCCATGAAGCTTCTTATCGCATGATCATTTTTCGGCATTGGCCATTCCATAATGACCTTTACCTTTTTTGGGTCCATAGAGATTCCTTCACCGGAAATGATATGACCTAAATAGTGAATCTCTTTCTAAAGAGAGAAAAATTCAACAACTTTTCATACAATTTTTTCTCTCTAGGGAATGACAACACCACTCTCAAGTGTTCATCATGTTCTCTTTTGTTCTTGGAATAGATGAGGATATCATCCATAAATACTTGTACAAAGCAGTCTAAGTACTTTCAGAATACACCATTCATGAGGCTCATGAATACTGTTGGCGCATTGGTCAAACCAAAAGGTACTACAATGAACTCATAATTCCCAAACCGAGTTCAAAAGGCAGTTTTAGGAATATCACCTTCCTTAATCCTTAATTGGTGATACCATGATCGTAAATCATTTTTTGAGAAAATTGTTGCTCCTTTCATCTGATCAAAGAGGTCATCTATCCATGTATTTGGGTACCTATTTTTCACTGTAGCACAGTTCAAGTCCCTGTAATCTATACATAGTTGTAAGGAACCATCCTTCTCCTTGACACAAATTATTGGTGCACCCCAAAGTGAGACACTAGGCCTTATTAGCCCTAATTCAAGTAGTTCCTTCAACTGCATCTGCAACTCACAAATTTCTAGTGCCATTATCCTATATGGTGTCTTGGAAATTAGCTTTACACCAGGTTTTAGCTTAATGGTAAAATCAAGCTCCCTCTCAGGAGGTAACCCAGGAAACTCTTTCGGAAAAAAATCCTTAAACTCCAACAATAATAAATACTGATCCAAGGAGGGTCCTTTCCCTTCATTGACTACTTCGAGTACCTATAATCAGAAACCTTGCCTCATGCAATATTTAAACTTCATGGTGGATATAAAGAATAGAGACACCTTCCTCCATACACCATGGATCTCTACTGACCTTCCTTCATCATCAACACAAAGAACCCTTTTCGCGAAACAATCCACCATAGCTCGATGGGATTCTAACCATTCCATTCTGATGATTAGGTCATATGTCCCTAGAGTAGTGACATACACCTTCAACCTAGTAGTACACACTCCCAATTCTACTAGACAATTATAGATGTTAGGTCCTACCACTTTTTTTCCCCCCTGAAGCCATCTCAACTTGTTTAAAGTCATCGTGCTCGTAGGCTGCCAACCCACACTTTTCTAATGCACAAGGTGAAATGAAACTATTTGTAGCACCAAAATTAAACAAAATATTAACATTGACATGATTTAGTGTACCTGACGACTCCCCCACCATGGATTGATGTTCTTTCTAGTGATTATTAATCGCTGCATAAATATGGTGGCTACTACCCGCTCATCCCATCAGGCCCTTTCTTTCTCTGTGCACAAAGCCTACTTGTGACTCTAGACAATCACGCTGGTAATGAGGTCCTCCACACCCCCAACAAGTAACATAATATGGAACCTGCACACTATCGTATGGCGGTCTATGAAATGAGTTCCTTCCCTTGCAACCCATGCCCCTACTTGATTCTCCCTGAGAAGGTCATGGAACTTCTTGCGTCATTGGAGATAAGTCAGATGTTGCAACTGTTGCCATTTAAATACATGTTGTAACTTCTCTAGGAGAGACTCTCTTTCCATAAGGAGGTGGCCTATAGCTTCCTCCCTTGGATAAATTCCTAGGGGCCTTCCCAACGAATCCAGGATGTTGTGGAATGGTTGACCTCAAACCTTCATTTAAGCTCATATGCTCCTCCATGTAATGATAATTTTCAACTTCTTCAGCTACTGATGATGATTTCCACATACGTACCATGGCCCTTATCTTAGGTTTTAACCCATAAACAAAATGTTATGCTTGTCATTGATTGGTATCCATGTATGAGACATATTTTACTAGCTCCATGAACTTGATATCGTACTCTTCCATGGTCTTGTTTCTCTAAACTAGAGCATGAAATGATCCTACTTGTTGTTCCTCGTAGTACGCAAGAAAATATTTCCTCTTAAACCTTTCCTCAAAAATCTCCCATGAGACAATGTCTACGGTAAGGTGCAACTGCCTCTCTAGGTTACCCCACAAGTTCAAGGCACTATCCCTCAACCGAAAGATCATTATCTTGGCCTTTGATGTGGAATCATAGTCTCTTAAGGTGAAACATCGTGTCATTCCTTCCAACCAGGCCTCTACATGTTCACTTGCATGACCCCCAACAAACTATGGGATTTTTATCTTATGTAGTTCTATGGTGATGTCCCCTAGTGGAGGACCTCCCTCTAAGTCCCTCGACGATTTAGGGTTACCCACTCTAGATGGTGGGGGTTCCATTTCGACATCTACTGACTACCGTCCCTTGAATGTCTCATTAATAGCCTCTAAGGAGCGTGAAATGAGAGTTAATTCAGGCGGTGGTGGTGGTAGCGAAGATGGCCCTCAGCCTCGATTTCCCCGAGTCCTAACCATATTGAATAACTGAATTTGCATCAAACCAAATGCTTATCAGGGAAGAGTTTAAGGCATTCCAAATTTGCTCAAACTTATACTTGCAAACATAGGGTTAGGTGTAAGTGTTTTTTTACTTGTGTGTAAACATACATTACTCGTATAAGGTAAGTGACTTAGGTTAGGGTCAAAATATTCTAATCTTAGTAACTTCATTTGGGTAAGTTACTAACTCTCTTACCTTGCTAGTTATGCTAGCGCTACATTGTACTCATGAATTACTCTTACTTACCTGTTTGATCAAGCATCTAACCCTTCTATATATTAAGAGGCACCACTCATGTTAATCACCCTTATCATATTTTAATTATAAAACACCTAATCTCATAAATTATCAATTTATTAATCATTATAATTAATTTTCCTAGATACC
>JZKD02S1124602.1:391081-402700 GCA_000966675.3 Picea glauca | reverse complement strand
ATACCAGGAATAAACTGGTAAACATCGTAATAACAACAATAACATAATAAAATACATACCTCAACCTACAAGTTGGTTGATTTAACCCCTGGTTCACATGTTCTTGTTCTTTCCTAGCTGCCTGTTGATGGGTCCTAAATCCCTTTAGTTCAACAACAGGAACCAAACCCGCCACCGAGGCCCAATTAGACTCTGCAATGTTTAATAGTGGAATGGTTCTCCATATCTTGTGATACAGCCAATTAATTGATGGGCTTTATGTTTTCTTGTGAAGGCCTCTCCTTGGGTTCAAACATTCTCTTTTTTGTATTTTCTTTTTGGTGTGACTGGTATAATATGGAAAGATGATATAAACCAACTAGGCAACAAATGGGAACAAATTTAAACTATTGGAGAAGAGGTTGGGTTTGGGATAACCCTTACACCCTAGCTTGTAGATAATTATCATATACCACATGCCTAGTACTAATACATTAACCGTGTGAATATTCCAATTAATGAATGAGATACAAGTTATTAGAAGAAAACATGCATGTCATAAACAATGGTAAGCAAAATAATTCGTTCAACTATAATCATCAATCACATAATAACACAAAGATTCATTTTTCATCATTAAAGAAAGAATTGTAAAACAATGCATCAGATAACTTATCAAGAGGTTTAATCACTCTTTCTCATTACTGCATCCATTAATGAGACAGAATAGGAAATAGTTCTTCTCCACATCCATTCATACATGCATTTGATGAAAACATAAACTTGTCTCTGGTCCAAAAGGACTTTTCAATTAAAGGCAACTCCAAAATAATTCTTAACAAAACCAGAAATGAAATTTTCTTGCAAGAACCATCGACCTTTAACTAATTGATTGATGCTCTTATTTATAACATAAAATTAACTGAAAATAATGGAAAAAGTGCAGATAAGTAAAACAAAATTCGCCACGTGGAATTCTCTCCTATAAATTTGTCTAAGAGTCATCTCAAGATATCATTTTAAAAAGGTGACTCTTCTCATACTCCGACCACTGGATGAACAACTCCTTGCAGGTATCGGTGTATGGTAATTTATGTTGTTCCATCGGGGCCATGTAAATCTCTCTGATCTCTACTGCATCTGACTGATACTTGACTAGACTAGCACTTAACTGATGCAACATAGCCCCAGATTTGATTGGGTGTTCTATAAACTGTCGCACTTGTCCTAGCTCTTTTTCTATCACCTTTTCTAGTTCTTTGGACCATGCTAAGTCTTTCTCGATGTGCGATTTGACTAGGTTGTGAAATTCACTGAAGTCATTGGGTGTGTCGAAATGGGGGAGCCTGATATCTTCCACTTCCTTGTTGATTTTGACTCAGCTTTTCTCGTACTTGACCCATTTTCTTAAATCTTCCGATGAGGCTCCCGATCCATTCTTGCTCAATACTGGGAGGCATATTTCTTGTGAATCTTGCTAAACCTGGTTGTTTGATACCTACGGGATCTCTGTGATATTTTGAATTGCTTGCACCACTTCTGTTAGCATCTTCATTTTTCTCTAGTTAGGGTGGGTTACATCCACATGCCACAACATGAAATATCAGGTATGAAAAAAATATGAGAGTTGAAGTCATGTCAGTGGTCGGTTGGCCCTTTGAGTCGGGAAAGGGTGTCAGATCCAAACATGTGTTGAAAGTATGAGTATGTTCCAAAAGAATCAGATCCTGTCATAAGGGAAGTCGTTAGGCGCCCCAAGTCAAGGCAAGTTGTTTAAACAGAAGCCACATCCGCAAGTGCATCAACCATCATCAACTCATCATGAAGGTTGGGGGATTGAAAAATCAAGGTGATCATACCACACACACTCTGCAACTCATATCATTTGTATATCACACTCCTCAGAACATAATCGACGTGCGGATGTGCCACAAAAAATATTCAGTTTTCTTCAAAACATCTAGTCGCCATGAATCCAGTGTTCCCTAACACGTTTCCACCCACTGCCCACTCTGTTATAAATTTTGGATGTTCTGCATGTGTTCTACTCACCAGTCGAGCTTATGCATTACTGGTGTTGTCGCAAGAGTTGAATATAGGTTGTAACAAAGCCAAGCCTTAGCACATTTTAAATGAAAAAATAAGTTATCATTCGGAACTTGATTTGGGTTGCATGCAAGTCAATTCCGAGATAACCATGAACCACTTTTGATTGGAAAATGCCCCTTCCAACCTGAGAGGGATCTCTCAAAAATATGTCACAATAGGATATTCAATAAGATTAATAGTGGGAAGATCTATGGGTAACAGAAAGTTTAGGGTTTTTAGGGTTGGTGGGTTGGACTAGGAGGTATTCCATTGGGAATGGAGTCAAATGATCAAGCAAATCATAAGAGTGTTTCGGCGATGGAAATCCATAAAATAGAGGCGAGGTAGAAGCTAATTACAGAGAGAAGGATTTATAAAAGTATGGCAGTAGAATAGAGAGAAAACATATCAAAATGCAAGGAACAGTTAGAAATGAGTGAATTCCAAGCATAAACCAGTGGAAAGAGATGGTTGGGACAGAGCATCTATCCAAGGATAAATTCTGAACCTTCAGATCTCTACAAGAAACAACATGTAGCATGTCTTGCAATAGAGAATCTAACAAATGGATGAATTCCATTACAAACAAAGTCACAAATCGGGAATAAAATGGAAATAAAACCAAGTGAAAGGATGTGATAACGAAGCAATAAGACTTTCTCTGCAAACAAAATCACAAGAATCTTTGCTGTAGATCGAAAATGACTATGCACTCTTATATTAAACATGAAAGGAAAAGATCACAGTTCCCAGAGTACTTCTCTCATCCCCCTTTTATATTTTACAAATACGTCTCATATATGTATTGAGGTCGAAATCCTCTCTAATCAAAAAGATAACAACAGTCACAACCAATTCTTGAAACTTTCTGCCATAGAAAATGGGCCAAACTACCAAAAACTAGGGCTTCGGTTATGGATCTGTATCTCTCGAATCGTGAAAGTTGTGTGAAAAATTAAAGAGTCTTTTTTGCATCTGTTTATTCTAAGAAAAAAACTCTTTTAGTTCCCTAAGGCCCGTTCTCATTTTCCCCAAATTTGCATTTAACAAACATGTGTCAAAACAGGAAAATATGAAATCCAAAAATTAGGGCTCGGAGATGGATTCAACTCTCCCAATATGTGACACCTGTAGGAAAACTGAAAGATTATAATGATCTATGATGTGTTAGGCACAAAATTCTCCAACCATTTCTCAAACTTATACTCCAGTCGCTCAGAATCCTCATTTGAAAATGATGACTCAACACAGTAAAAAACGCCACATTTATGAAAACGAGCCTCATATTGAGGGGGAATTTTGACTTCCTTAACAATATCAATATTAAATTATGAAGACGCCACTGGATATATTAGGATTTGTAGATGTCGATAGACTATTCAAACGTGAAAAACAACCTCTCCACGGTAGCGAAATTTGCGTTTTTCTAAAGTGGTTTTGCATATGACTGGAGTCCCAATTTCAGGTTTTCGGGATTTGGGGAAACTAAGTAGTGGTTATTAAAATATCCACGTTGGCAAAATCCCCGATGGCCAAATGCCCAAAATAGGTTTCAGCTTTTACATTGCACTCTTTCGGGCCTTCGAGTTTCGGGTATCATCTCCTCAAGAGTTATGACATGCAAGGAATCTCGAATCGCAAAATCATAATAAGATTAATTAGACGATAATCATTTGTTTTAATCTCTTAATTAATCACGATTAACAATTAATATTTAAGCTTTTGTGGATTTAAGTGTTGGGACTTTGATAATACTTCATGCGAGAAATCTCGAATCGCGAAATTGTGATGAGATTTATTAATGTTAATCTTTCTTAATCTTTATTTGACCCGGCTTATCCTTTAATACTTTAGTGAATTCAGGGATCGGGGTTGTAGTTATTAAAATATCTACATTGGCCAAATCCCTGATGGAGAAAAACTCGGACTTGTGATCTTTTTCTCCATGTGGATTAATGCTCAGTGTATGCGGTCATTCCACTGCCAATGCTTCCATTCATTCTCCTTGTGAATCAATGCTCGAACATATGGTACATTTCTTTGATTCTCACATGAACCCTGTCTTTGGATTTTTCGTGAGTTGGATTGTGACTATTATACTGTTGTGGCATTTGGGGCTGATTTCAACATTATTTGACTGAAGATGACAAGTAGAGAATATTCAATGATGCGCATGACAGAAAAAATGGTCATTTTCTCACATCTACACTTTCGGTAGTTAAACACTACAAATTTTTCTCTCCTAAGTGACCGAAAGCCAAAAATTCAATATTTGTTACAACAGAGGCTCCATCTACGGATGGGTCTTTCCTGCAAAGTGCCAAGAACAGTAGACCACATGCCTTCATCCATTGGGCGACCTAAGATCATCCTTATCAAACTTTGAACTCTGTGACTTTACTTGCACCTTTCTGAAAAAAAAAACTGCTTATGCATTCATTGGGATATGGAGTCGTAATGCTTTAAAAAAAAACCATACTGGATTCCAAACTAAACCGGAAAAACATTGAAAACCACTGTCGTACTCTAGTGCACAAAGTTAAGCTTATTTATATACATCACCTACTCTAATAGATATCACTGCTTTTTTCAAGTATAGGAAAACTTCCAAATCAACCAAGCGAGTATCTGACTAACAAACTTAATTTTACTTCCATCTTTGAGAAAATGGATAACAGGAGTAGCTGCAAATTTCAAAACATGCCCTGGGAGTAGGTACTTACAGTTTTGAAATTCAGACTTCAAGAAGTCGGAAATAAAAAATTCAGTCCCCCATTTTGACTCCATATAAACTGCTACTGGATCATAAAAGTCACATAGAAATACCTCATTTTGTTGTTGTTCCAACTGACTGAAATGTTGTTTCTTGCTGCCTTTACTGATCTGAATGTTAAATGTGGACTACTCAATATTTGTTGGGGAAACATGCATGATCAACTACTTATCTGAACATGTTTGTTCTCTTTCATCATATCCCTGTAATCTGAATTCGTCACTATGATATGTTGGCCTATTACAACTGACCATTTTAAAGTGAGAAGATGAGATATGTTCTTCATTTCCTACATTATTGTATTGATAATAATCAAATGCAAACTGATTTTAAAAATATGTATCATGAAAAAATTTCTGATCACTCTCTCCAAAAATGATATCTTTGGAGAATGTATCAAAGTTAAAAGGATCTTCATTGGACTCTTGAATAACAGACAGATATCTATCTTCAACCATAGCATTCATACTTTTCTGATCATCGTTTAGTTGATAAGTAGGATTTGATGAAATTTCATTAGACAACAAATCTTTAAAATGCTCTTCATCATCACTATATTTATCGAATACTGGAAAATCAAAACAAAATCCTGAAGGTTTATGTATTGAAAAATCAGCAATCTAATCTTGAAACAGATTTCGAAAAATATTAATGTCTTCTTCATCATCAACAGCCTTTACATCAAAATCTAAATCATTCTCGAACACCAAACATTCTTTGGGATGGTTAAAAATGACAACCACCTCTTTTTCATGAAACAAAACATAGTCTACAAGATATTCAAGGCTGTGTGGATGTTGCAGATCTGTGTAAGCAGGGGTTGCAACATGACTATTCAGGGGAAGATCTATCTCTTCTTCTGTTAAGGGAGGAGGTGGTCTATGCGATTTCTGAATCAAGCAACTATTGTTTTCTTTCTCTTCTACAGGTTGACCATGATGTTGAATATCTTCTTCTTGAATGTGATCACAAGAGCTATCATATCCTACTTTTTTATCAGCCAACTCTTCCTCATACTGATTATCTTCATCGACTTGAGAAATTTTTGATATTCCTTCCTCCTCTTCAAGAAGATGTGGTTGATCTGTTTGTCTTATGAATTTTATATTACAACAATATTCAAAAAGTATTTCAGCTGAATAGATTCTTTTACAATGCTGATGAAAAAGTATGTGAAAATATTTCAATGAAGGAATACTGGAATGAGGTAAAGATTTATATCATATTCTAGCATCTCTTTCCAATGAAAACATAAACAGTTTCATGAGGACATCTTCATGATGTATATTTAATTCCTCCATGAGATTGTGGAATTCAGACAAGTGTTGAGTGGGATTGTCGTCCGCATATTCTCCAAATTTAGGAAGGACATCTTCCCAAACTTTAATGTCTGGAACAGTGTTTGGAAAACCATAAACATTTGTAAAATCCATAGGAGAAAACCTTGCAGCAATCCAAGTAGCGAACGAATTCGACATTTTGAGACCAGTGGAGTTGCCAGTGAATCATGTAGAGTCTTCAAACCAAGTAATCTCTAGGTGAATGATCACAACCAATTGAATGCCTATCCCTTGTTCACCATCAAGGAATAGATCTAAATTTTTTTTGTATCTTAGGGAAGATAGCTTCGTCCTTCATCCCTGGCAATGGCACCAGAAAATGTTGTTGCAAGAGTTGACTATAGGCTATAACAGAGCCAAGCCTTAGCACATTTTAAATGAAAAAATAAGTTATCATTCAAAACTTGATTTGGGTTGCATGCAAGTAAATTCCTAGATAACCACAAACCACTTTTGATTGGAAACTGCCCCTTCCAACCCAAGAGGGATCTCTCGAAAATATGTCACAATAGTATATTCAATAAGCTTAACAATGGGTAGATCTGTGGATAACAGAAAGTTTAGGGTTTTTAGGGTTGGTGGGTTGGACCAAGAGGTATTCCATTGGGAATGGATTCAAATGATCAAGAAAATCATAAGAGTGTTTCGACGATGGAAATCCATAGAACAGAGGTGAGGTAGAAGTTGATTACAGAGAGAAGGATTTATAAAAGTATGGAAACACAATAGAGAGAAAACATATCAAAATGCAAGGAGCACTTAGAAATGAGTGAATTCCAAGCATAAATTAGTGGAAAGAGATGGTTGGGATAGAGCATCTATCCAAGGATGAATTCTGAACCTTCAGATCTCTACAAGAAACAACCTATAACATGTCATGCAATAGAGCATCTAACAAACAGATCAATTCCATTACAAACACAGTAAAAAATCAGGAAGAAAATGGAAATAAAACCAAGTGAAAGGATGCAATAATGAAGCAATAAGACATTCTCTGCAAACAAAATCACAAGAATCTTTGTTGTAGATCGAAAATGACTCTGCACTCTTATATTAAACATGAAAGAAAAAAATTGCAGTTCCCAGAGTACTACTCCCATCCCCCTTTTCTATTTTAAAAATATGCCTCATATATGTATTGAGGTTGAAATCCTCTCTAATATAAAAGATAGCAACAGTTACAACCAATTCTTGAAACTTTCTGCCATAGAAAATGGGCCAAACTGTCGAAAACTAGGGTTGCGGTTATGGCTCTGTATCTCTTGAATCATGACAGTTGTGTATAAAATGAAAGAGGCTTTTTTTCATTTGTTTACTCTAAGAAAAAACCTCTTTTAGTTCCCTAAGACCCGTTCTCATTTTCCCCAAATTTGCATTTAACAAACATGTGTCAAAACAGGAAAATATGAAATCCAAAAATTAGGGCTCGAATATGGATTCGATTCTCCCAATATGTGACACCTGTAGAAAAAATGAAAGAGGCTAATGAGCTATGATGTGTTAGTCACAAAATCCTCCAACCGTTTCTCAAAATGATACTGTAGTCACGCATAATTATCATTTGAAAATGATGTCTCAACACATTAAAAAATCACACATTTTTGAAAACGAACCTCATATTGCGGGGGAATTTTGACTACCTTACCAAGATCAAAATGAAATTATGAATACACCACTGGACAAATTAGGATTTTTATATGTCGATCAACTATTCGGATGCGAAAAATGACCTCTCCACGGCTGAGAAAATTGTGTTTTTCTAAATTCGTTTTGCATATGACTGTGGTTCCGTGTTCGGGTTTTTGGGATTCGTGGAAATGAAGTAGTGGTTATTAAAATATCCACGTCAACCAAATCCCCGATGGCCAAATCCCCAAAATAGATTTCATCTTTTACATTGCACTCTTTCGAGCCTTCGGGTTTCGAGTATCATGTCCTCAATAGTTATGACATGCATGGAATCCTGAATTGCGAAATCGCAATGGGATTAATTAGATGATAATGATTTGTTTTAATCTCTTAATTAATCATGATTAGCAATTAATATTTAACCTTTCATGGATTCAAGTGTCAGAACTTCGATAATACTTGACCCGAGAAATCCTGAATCGTGAAGTTGCGATGAGATTTATTAACGTTAATCTTTCTTAATCTTTATTTGACTTAGTTTATCCTTTAATACTTTAGTGAATTCAGGGATCGGGGTTGTAGTTATTAAAATATCTACATCGGTCAAATCTCCGACGGACAAAAACCCGAACTCGTGATATTTTTCTCCATGTGGCTTAATGCTCGGTGTATGCGGTCATTCCACTGCCAATGCTTCCATTCATTCTCCTTGTGACTCAACACTTGAACATACGGTACATTTCTTTGATTCTCATGTGAACCCTGTCTTTGGATTTTTTGTGAGTTGGCTTGTGATTTTTATACTATTGTGGCATTTGGTGCTAATTTTAGCATTATTTGACTGAAGATGACAGGTAGAGAATATTCAGTGATGCGCATGACAGAAAAATGACCGTTTTCTCACATCTACACTTTTGGTAGTTAAACACTATAAGTTATTCTCTCCTAAGTGACCGAAAGCCAAAATTTCAATATTTGTTACAAAAGCTGGTAATTCATCTCACGATCCAAGTCTGATTGGATTTTTTCTCTTTGGGACCTCGTCAAGTTCCCCACGCATAAGACAAATACGTTTTCGCACCATGGGAACCCATCAATACATAAGATGGGGCACACGAAGCAGCCTAAACGCCAGGCTTGAGCCCCAAAACACATGAGATTCATTCTTACTCGCAGTGGGCATTCTCAAGGATTTAAAGGGAGGTCCTTACCTACATGTGGAAATGATGGGATCACACCATGAGGAGGCCAAAGTGGAAGATGTTGTGTTGAAAGGAAGGATGTTGGAAGCCATGCCTCCCCCACAACAGACAACCCGAAAAAGGGGAAGGACAAGGAAGAATAAGGAAGTTGGGGAAAACCAAATCCCAAGCGAGTCCTGCACAAGATCGACTGCTAATGGAATATTGATCGTGCTATCTGGCTAGAGCCTATCGAAGCCATAAGTTGGAGGAGTAGGAGAAGAACAAGGAGGACAGATGTTACAGGTTATAACATTCGAGAGCCCACTCAGTAGCTGCAGTAGGCACAACTCACTATTGCTGAACTCTTCTAGGAAAATAGATAATTAAGATGACAATTGGTGGAAAAAACCCTTGAGGTGTCAGCATCACAAGGTCGTGAAGGGAACATGACATGGCTCAAGAGACATCTCTGAGAAGAAAAATATACAATCGTTCAGCTGCTTGAAGCACAAAGGGTGTCAGAAGAACTGAATATGAAAACATCTCAGGGAACATGAAGTAGTTGGTGAGAAAGTCCGCGCAGAGTTTGTCAACGCGTAGAAGATGCATGATTAACGAACTCTATTTTGTATTCTCAGACGTGGCACAAAACTTGATAGTTTTTGAAATTTTTCATGTTCTTAATGTAAACCGGGTTGGTTGGCCAAAAGGTGTAGACAATGTCTCTTGTATGTAATCTGAGCTCGATGTTAATCTAATATAAAGCCTTGAAACTTCGAAAAAAGGATTTTGGTTCTAGAGGTTGGATGCTTCATTTCTTTTCTTTGCGTATGTATCTCTTGTGTTCTTTTGTCCATACTTGTCTTGTCTGATTCAGAACATATTTTCGAGCCTGGGATTCGCTGCACAGTGCTCCGTGTTTGCGTCATTCAGACAGACCGTATTTATTGCAAGTTAGCTATGAATTTATAATTAGTGGTGCTCTGAGTTACTTTTTGTTTTTTGTTGATATCCTTCTACGAAAAACCTCCGACATCGATCGATTCCATCGTACAGTGCTGATGTGGAACAACTGGCTTAGGATACGTGGCACTGAATACCGATGAATTAGCTCACGGGTATTGGTTGGACTCATAACTTTATTCAAGTTATGCACTCTAAACTAAACCGAGGATTGTCGATGCCGAAAAGGTATCGAGGATCGATATCTGGGGATAAACCTATCACATAGTTTCCTTTGGGATAACGTCCTAAAAAAACTTTCGATGCTGAAATGTTTCGGGAGTCGGTGATAAAAAAAAACTTGTAGCGTAGTCTGAACGTTCATCACGGTTTGGTCTCCTTCGTTTCACTAACCGCATCGAGTATGAACCATCGATGATATCATTTCTTTCTTCGTTAATGTTTTACTCTTTTCACCTTTTACCAAGACCGAAGGGGATTGGTTGTCTGTAATATCCTTGTGTGACGTGTATCGCGAAAGAAAACCTCCTTTTGTTGATGCCAATGAAAATCAGTGCTCGATGGCTGTGGTTTTTTGAGTGATTTTCTTTATTCCTTTAATTTCGTCCGATGTCGAATCCTTGAGCACGTCGGGGGGCAGGGAGTGTTTTGGTTGTTGATTCCTTATTTAAGCGTCAAGTATTTTTTAATTCATGAGTTTTCATAGATTCAAGCCAATTTTGGAAGACTTAATGAGACTAAAAAATGATAAGAAAAGGCAACATTTTTCATAATGAATTCAAATTAGACAGTGAAAAAGATCAAGTGGTACCCAAAAAACAAAATTTGACATAGGATTTTTAGGGTGTGTTGATTTCTCAACAAATGGTGACTTACAGGGAAAAATCAGAATCTTTGTTCCTCCTTCGGGCTGGGCTGATGAAAAAGATGGTGGAGAACTTAACTGGTTTTAAATCAGAGCCTCTTTTACCCTTGTATTTGAAGTTCTCCAGTTGATGCCTCTGGGTATTTCTGTGGGGTTTTCAACCTTTATTCCTCCTTTGTTTCCTGTAAACCTGGCTCACACCCTCTTTTGACAAGATTCTAGTAGAGCGTTCACTGGCACGAAGCCTTTAGTTACCTTCACTCACTTGCTACAGTGTTTCTCCACTGCCAGTGAGCATCCATAGCCTTGGTGGAGTCACCCCGAAATCACATACCTTGCTATGCTTCCAGCAAGTGTCCATAGCCACGTCAGAGATATCTACATACCCTCCCCTAACTGTGCGCTCATTTGGTATAGTTAACTTTTATTTCAGTATAATTCCCTGAGCGAGTGGGAGAGGATAGCATCTATTATTTTTCAAGATGATATGGTTAAGGTGAAACTTACTAGCTCTAACCTTGACATGCATGTATTTATTTCCAGCTTTCCTTCTTTCCCTTAAGGTCTTACCAAACCACTAAACAAACACTTCTGACATTTCTCCAAAGTTGTTCATCTGCACAGGTTAGATAGAAATCCCCTCGAAATAGTTGCAGGTTCCCCAACGCTTCTCATGTTTGTATGTGAGAGATGAATTAGGAAGAGATTTCTTTTTTGTCACATGATTTGAGGTCAACCATTTTCTTGCAAAACACAATATTCAAAAGTGCATAAGTCCAAATAGGAAAAGAAAACAAA
>JZKD02S1124602.1:380925-391031 GCA_000966675.3 Picea glauca | reverse complement strand
ATGAGCAAGGTGTCAATTCTTTGTTGTAAGGTTGATGAGGGATGCCCCCCGGACTCTTGGGAAAGTTGAAGAGATAGGAGATATAGTCCGTTTGGGAGAATGGATTCATGTCTGTATACTATAAAGTATGGGGAATTTCCTATAACTTCCTTGGGTGTAACTCTATCTACCCAGAAAGCATTGTGGTGTAAATTATGCCAATTCCTTTGGTTATAGGCAACCGTTTTCTTCAATATCCTTACTAGGTTCTTATTAGCTGATTATGCCACTTTGTTTCCCCGTGGGTAATAATTTGCAAAGTATCGAATTATGATTCCTTTGTCTAGGGAAAACTTTGTAAATAAGGTGGAATAAAAACAAGTTGCATTATCGAAAACAAGAACATGAGCGGTGGTGTTTCCTGCAAAATGTCCATTAGCAGGGCCATCATGGAGCTCCTTCAGAACTTTGTTTTCATCTTCACGTTCGAGGCATCTTAAAAGAACCCCATCATAATTAACCCGGAAGAGTACCAAATTTATGAGGCAATATTGTGCAAATTTTAACTTGAGACCTCTCCTTTCCCTCGAGTTTAGGTCTTCTGGGAAAGTCCCATGATGCAAAAGACAAGTCAATTTCTCATACCAAGACTCTTTCCCTAGGGAGATGTATGAATCTTCACCACACCATAATGCCATTTCATTTTCCCATCCAAAGTCTTCATTTACTTGGTCTTGAGCCTCAACTGCCAGTTTGCATAATCCTTGTCCTTTAACTAGTTTAGCAGGTTTTATATCTAGATCAAATTCTTGGACTACTGCCATCCAGTTCCCTCTTCTTTCCCCCATATCTTGTTGAGTAAATAGGGATCAAACTGTGGGGTGAGGAACGATTACTTTGGTATGGTTCTTGAGGATGTAAGATCTGAAATGTTTTATTGCTTTATAAACTACATAAGCTTGTTTATCTATAGTAGTATAATTAAGTTCATCTCCTTGGAGGGTAGTGATCATGAATGACACAAAAGCCTCATTGTTGTCATCATCCTTCTGAATCAAAACTACAACTAACGATTGATTGGAGGCGAAAGTGTAGACGAAAAACTATTTGTTGAAATCAGGGCTTTGCAACATGGGGGCTTGAGATATAGAAGTCTTAATATCATTGAAGGACTTCTTTCCTTCATCATCCCACTTAAATTCAACATCTCTATGAATCATCTTTTGTAAGGGTTTGATAGTTTATGCGAAATCGAGGGTGAAGTTCCTCACAAAGTTGATTTTACCAAAGAATGATTGCATAGATTTTTTGTTGTGAGGTAATGGAAGCTGAGCTATAACCTTAATCCTTTCTGGGTCTATGTGAATGAATGCTTGAGATATAATGTGGCCTAGCAGCTTACCTTCCTTGACACAGAAAATAGTTTTCTTAGGGTTTAAGGATATACCGTACTTCCTACATATTTTGAAAATCTGGATTAAGTGTTGGATGTGATCTTCTCTTTTCTTTGAATACAAAGTCACGTCGTCCAAGTAAACTACTACACACTTTTTGATTAGTCCCCGAAATGCTATAGCGATGGCCATCTGGAAGGTCTCTCCTGCACTGATTAAACCAAAGGGCATGCGTTTGTAAGTGAAATTTCCCCACTTGGTTCAGAAGGTAGTTTTTAAATGGTCTTCCCATGAAACCAGAACCTGGTTGTAACCTGAGAAACTATCCAACAAAGAGAAAATATCATAGCCAGAGATGGTCTGCAAGAGTTGCTCCATTAGAGGAAGTGGGTAGTTGTCCTTTTCTGAAGCTTTGTTGAGGTTTCTAAAATATACGCATTGGCGAATCTCCCCAGACTTTTTCCTTATAGGAACCAAATTAGCTACCCATGCAAAATTTCTAACCTGGAAGATAATTTTGGCATCTAACAGTTTCTTCAACTCCTGACACGTGAGAGGTTCCAGGGAAGGGTGATACTTTTGAAGCTTCTGCTGGAAGGGTTTTACTTCGGGTTTTAACGAGATAGTGTGTTGAATGATATGTGTATCATAAGTTTTCAGATCTCAGTAGGACCACGCAAAGACATTGTGATACTATCTGAAGAGCTTAAGATAGGATTTTCTTTCCTCTTTATATATTTTCCTATTGAGGTTTACGTTTTTTGGGTTTTTCGGGGTTCCGAGATTTATAGTTTCATGCATGGGACAGGAACTACTGATCTTAGCATTTTTGGGCCCCTTAAATCGTTCTTTCAGGTCAAAAATATTTCTAAATTACCTATCCCCTTCAGGATTGTGTGAGACTTTGATTTTTTTTTTGGTTGACCTATATGAAGGTTGGTTTCCATCGAATTTCCCTGAAATACTTCACCATCAATGGACAAGTATTTAAAATTATCTTCGTTAGTCAGAACGTTTATGATCTATTCATATCCTTCAAAGACCTTCCAATTAGAGATGTTTTTGGGAACCAAGGGTTTATATAAAAGTTCTACAGTGAACCTATAAGATTCATAATCCTCTGGAGGTGATAGCATTGAGGCAGTGGTGGCCAGAGAGTCAGCAAGAATTTTCTTCGTTCTGGGAATCGTTGTAATGTTGAAAGATTCAAAATGCTCTATTAGCCTATGCACTTCTTGTTGGTAATTATTCAGGTGTTGAGAACTTCAATGTATAGTATTCCTTATCTTTCTAAAAAATATTTTAGAGTCTTCGAAAACCTTTAATATTTGGACATTTAAGTCTATGGATTTCTTTAGCCCCTGTACTAGAGCTTCATACTCGCCAGCTTTATTTGTGCATTCAAATTCTAGTCTACAAGACATGAAATGTCGTTTACCTTTAGAATGAATGAGAATACACCCAGCCCCTGACCCTTCTTGTGATTTAGATCCATAAAAATATAGTCTCCAAACTTGTGGGAAACATGTGTCGGCTTCCCCTTCCCTATTACTTTCTTGTTTTCCTCCTGCTAGTTCCGTGATTTCTAACATCTGTTATTGGCAGAAGGGGGTTTCTTCCGTCGCTATTGGCAACTCCTCTTGAAAAATAATTTCAGATTTCTGAGTGAGAGGGACATCAAATGAAAGAAGTGATAAGTTCTTGAAGTAGGAATCGCAGGAATAATTTCCTAGCACAGGGAAATCGGTCGATGAGGGTTCGTTTAGGGTTCTATGTTAGTGACAGTATGTTTCAGATACCATTCCCTATCAATTATGATCATAGTTTTGTATCCCTTCAACAATATACAAAGGTGTGCTCAATCTGTACTAAATTATCTGTTTAACTTCTTAGACCAATCTCAGCTTTGTAGTAACCCATAAGCTTCTGGGATATCTACCACAATGATGTCAATCACTTGCACAAACTTAGGATATGATTATATTCTGATCATTACATCTTTGAGTTCTCCCATGACTTTGACCTGGGTTCTGTCTAGTTGTATTACATGTTTATCGCTTTTGAGAGGAACGAAATTTATTTTTTTTCAAATAGATAAGGGAATAACATTGGAATATGCTCCTGAATCGACCAAACAATTGTGGAGGTTCCTGTTGAAAACTTCAAATGTTAAAAGGAACAGTTGGACAAAAGGTTTTCCCTTCTTATCTTTCGAGCAGGTGTTTACAGCTGGTTTATTTACTAGATCTGTGGGAGTTAGATTTCTCTCTTGATCATTATTTGTCGTAGGGTTTTCTATTGATTTCAAATATTGTAGCAGGAAGTATTTTTGCTAAGGGATTCTACATATGTCCATTACTGATATATTAGCCTTCAACTTCTTCAAATATTCAACTACGTTGTAATCTAGTTTGGGTGATTCTTGGGTATGGATGCTTATAGGGTTATTACGAGGAAAAAAAGGGTGATCGAGAGTTGATATTCCCCCTGACATTTGGGTAGTAGTAAGGTAATTTGAGAAAGATTGACCTTTACTTCACGTTTTCACACCGATACCTCTGCGGGTGGTTCTTGAGACTCAAATAAGTCGTCGAAAGGCATGATTAGGTCAAGATCCCATATCGACATGGTTGTATCTTCTGGTGGATCAATATCTTCCTGATCAGTAACATTCATAACTGAATCGCTTGGTTGTCCGATCAGGGAGACCTCGTCTAGAAACCGATTAGCCATCAAATTCATGGCATGCACCCATTGAGGGCAGTCTCTTTCAGAGTGATTTTCCAGGTGATAAGTATAGAAAGAATCAGATGCTACATTTCCCAAATCTATATTTAATTTAGCTCGGGGAGGTTCAATTGATTTGAACAGTGGGTTCCTTTTAAAGAAAGTTTTATAGGGCCTTTTCCCTTGGTTTCCCTCCCCGTCACTTCTTTTCATGTCTATGATTTCGTTCGATAACTTCTTAACCATGCGTTGCATGTATTATATGTCCCCACTTCCCTTTTCAGGAGTTTGTTCTGCTTGTTTCCCTGGGGGTCTAGTGAGCAATAGCACTCTCTGGGGAGGGGGTTGAGCTTCTTTCTTGACTAAGGAGACTTGAATTTCTTTGCATCCTTTCATTTGGAATTTAATCATTTTGGCTTATTCAAAATTCTCATCTATGTTAGTTTGGCAGCCCTCTTCAAAAACAAGAAATAGAAGCTGGGAGAGCATTAGTGTATACTTCGATTTGCAAATCCTGAGTAAGTTTAGCTTCGGGATGGAACTTGTTTGAGATAGTGGTAAATATTTGATTAAAGTCTTTGACCTCTTCCTTCGAGCTCATAGTGGCGGAAAACAATTCAGCCATCAAATCTCCTGTAGTAGTTTCTTCTGCAAATTTATCCAGAAAATCCTTTTGAAACTTCATCCAACTAGTTATGGATCCTACAAGTAAGTTAAAATACCACGTGGAAGACGAATTCTTGAAAGTGTAGGGGAACAACCTGAAAACTACGTCTTCATGCTGGACATTCATCAGTCTGATAGCCAGTATGAATTTCTTGATATGATCTTCAAGCAATATCGAGGTCTCGGGATCAAACTTGGGAAGTAACTTCTCTGGATGTCGGGGAAGGTTATGGACTCACCCTGGGATGGCCAAAGAATAACTTTCAAACCAAGGTTAATTTTTCTATGGTAGGTTTCCCCTTTCTTCATCATGGTTGTTGTTGTCTTCCATATCTTCAGATCTTGAGTTAAACTCCTCCTCTTCCGAAAAATCGTCCGGCTCAGAGACGTCGTCGGCTGGCGTTTCAGGGATTATATTTAGAGGGTGTTCTATTTCAGTGATTGCGAAGTCTATTAGGTATTACACTGTGTGAAAAAAAACATGGTCGGGGGTGTCGACCACTGGTTTGCTTATTTTTTTTCTTCGAGGAAGTATCGGAGCTAGGGAAAATGCACCGATCTGTCGAGCGTATGCTCTAGTGATTCTTCTAAATTGATTTAATTCCTCATGAGGAAGAGCATAAGGTATGTCAAGGAACAAGCGTTCTTCCTCTGGATGGGATGTTAGGGACCTAACTCCTCACGTATGTAGAACAATATATTTGGATGTAATAAAGGTAATTATTAATAAGGCTTTGAAATAAAGTAGAATAAGTCAAATGTAATAAGACCTAATAGAAGCTTCTGCTTCTAGAAGGATCTTCCTCTAGATGGTTCTTTTGATAGACATATTTAGTATAAATAGGAGTTGAGGGTATGAGAACCCTAGCTTGGATATTATTGTAATAGAGCTCTGCTCGACTGGAGTTTTCCCTCTCGAAGAGGCCTGTGAACATTGCTCTCAGAATCAAAGTGCTCTTTCTAGTGTTATTTCAGTGTTATTGTGGTGTTGTTATGGTTATATTGTTATTTATCTGCCATTTCTAGCGTTTTATTTCTATTCTTCATACCTTTTATATCTGGAATACTAGAAGTGGTATCATAGCACTTTCCTTGGTAGAAATTTGTGGGTTAATTTTTTTCATGGTAGGGATGTATTTCGTCATCTTTAAGCTACATATATCTGTCGTTAAGCACACAAAACCATAGTTGAGGTATTCATACACGCAAGAAATACAAGTGGTTCTTAAGTGCACATTTGTTGGCCACCCTTGTAACCCTTTTTGATACCCCTTTGAGTGGTAGCGCATCAGACAACACATGTATATGGATTGGCCTAGATTTCCTGAAGCCCTCTTTAGATAAACTGATTGACCACCTGACTGCTATAGTGTCACCAAGAACAACACTCGAGAAGATACTCTCTAGTACCTGGGTAGTCGGGTAGTATGGCTAAGGGCACGTCCTAGCCTCTTTAGTTGGTGCCCTGAGATATTGGGTCGAGTACTACTGTTGGACCCCACACATATATCAAAGAGCTATATCACAGGGAAAACCCTTGTCTATAGAACCCTTGAATACTTAACCCTTGGGGACAAAAAAAAAGCATAAGACATACAAGATCTATTATCGTGAAACTGTGTTCAAGTTGCCAAATCACTACACATTTCTTCACGGTTAAGAATTTGGCCATTTCATCACTGCAATATTCTTCAAACCAGAGTAGAACTCCGTAGGTGTAAAAATAAAAAATAAAATCTGGAATTTTTTTCACCATTATTTGAGACCTATTCCATTGGATTGATCTCTTTGACCTTATCACATTCATACCTATCATTTTTCAACAAAAGTTTTGACCCTGACCGCCCCTTTTCGGTTCCCTCATCATCATGGCCCATACCCATAGCCAAGACTTGGAAGCTTGCTTCAATACCTTGCAATCTAATTTCACAGAGACCCAACAAGAAGTGAGACGACTCAGTGCCAATATTGCCACCATCAATCAAAACATACACTCCTCCATTTCCACATCAATCACCAAAATAAAAAAAGACTTCAAACAAGACATGACTACCCAACTTGAATCTTTCATTTTGATGATTTGCACCAAGCTGCATATCCTTGTAGATCCCCCTTTATCTGACCCGCCTTTGCATACCGAAGCTGAAAATTCCTCTTATTCCCATAATTTTCAACCCCATCACTTTCAGCATGACCTACGTCTTCCACGGGTGGATGTGACCAAATTTGATGGCTCAGATCCCACTGGCTGGGTAACTCAAATCGAACATTATTTCTCTTTGTATGACATTACAGATGAATTGACAATGGTGGCAATGGAGAAAAACTTCCCATCAAGGGTATATTGCTTAGACACACTTTGTGGAAGAGCTTTATTATCACTTTGACACTGACACCAACCATTTAGGCCGTTTGACAAAGTTGAAACAATCTAGAACAGTGGAAGACCTTATAGTTTCTTTTGAGCGACTGACTTTTAGTACAGAGGGCATGTTAGATTCTTTTTTTCGAGAATGTTTTATCAGTGGCCTCAAGGATGAGATTCATGCCCATGTCCTCATGGCTCGGCCTCAGATTTGGGTGGAGGCTACTAAAAAAGATAAGGAAGCACAACAGGTTGTCTCTTCTCAAAACCAGAAACCCCCCTTTATTCCTCGCACTAAACCAGTAAATCCCACTACTCCTTCTACTCCACTAAAGATCCAAAAATTGGTCAGGGCTGAAATGGATGAACGCCAACTCAAAGGCCCTTGTTATAATTGTGATGAAAAATATTTTCTAGGCCACAAGTGTAAGTAACAAAATATTTTTATGGCCATATCAGAGGATATTTCGGAAGAGGTTGTTGAAACTCCCCTTATGTCTGAGTCACCTGAACCCACTGACATAACCCCTCCCTCATACCCTCCTCAAGTAGAACCAGTCATTTCCCTAAATTCTCTCATTGACTTCTTTACCCCCCAAACCCTCAAGCTAATTGGTTACATCAATCATAGGAAGGTCATCATTCTTTTTTATAGTGGAAGTACCCATAATTTTATTCATCGCCACATTTCCCAAGAAACCCATTGCTATATCCATGCAGTCAATAATTTCCAAATCATGATTTCCAATGGAGGCTCCATGAAATGTGAAGGGCGTTGTGAAAATGTGCATCTCCAAATTGGTGACTACCACCTGAAATCTCATATGTTTTCTATCGACATGCGTGATTGTGACTGTTGGACACACCTACCACACTTAGAGGGGGGTGTGAATGAGTGTGGGGATATTTTTCCCAAAACTTCCCTCTTACACAAAAACTCCTTAGTTAACATTCAACATTTTATCATTACTCATTTCTATCATTTATAATCATTTAGATGTGAATACATATCAACAACATATCATCAACAAATCATCTCCACAAGGAACACAAAGAACACAAGATGTATG
Organism: Picea glauca; assembly: GCA_000966675.3. Taxonomy (NCBI): domain Eukaryota; kingdom Viridiplantae; phylum Streptophyta; class Pinopsida; order Pinales; family Pinaceae; genus Picea; species Picea glauca. The sequence goes on along the minus strand of JZKD02S1124602.1, from coordinate 382,830 downwards.
TACAAATTTTCTTTTTATTATGGACTTCAATCCGGGATTTTTTCAGCAACAACTGCATAGAGTACAACTCTAAAAGAGAACCAGATCTATATGCAACACTCATCTTACATTCTCAGTACAAACTAATATGAGGCAACAATCCTCAACAGATATCAATCTGTCAACATAAACAAGTGCATCAACCATGCACCAACATGTGCCAAACAACCTGTAATCAACTTGTACCATAAACAAGTGCATCCATTCATGTACCAAGTATATATCAATCATGTGTCAAATAATAATCAACAATGACTCATCAATATGTACCAACATCATCAACTATACACCTCATGTATGTGCCAACTCATCATCTGCTTGTCTCAACCATGACTAGTTTTGGATTAGTCAACAACCCCAAATTCAAATAATCATAACTTTGTACCTGTAATGAATAAAGATATGAAACTAATACACAATGTTACTCAATTTTTTTTATGCAATTCCTCCAGGTGACACTACTTGGAACCTCTCAGAAAAGGCGTTATAGCAAAAATGGCATACCTTGCTGAATTATGGATTATTCTAGAGAGAGACCTTGTAGAGCATGGCCCACACAAAATATTCATTGAATTGATTTGAAACTGTTACAAAACATACTAAATCCTGTACCCTAACCAACACATTTGGTCTCACTGAATTGGGATCTTTTATGAAGAAGTTATGATGTTTTTTTCTGAAACACCTGTTTTTGACTAGTTTCAGCACTAGCCACAAACCCTATTTTCCACGGAGTGTAACTCCCAAAATACAAAGACCCTCAAGCTGAATTTTATACCACAGATACTTGGGTATGTTTTCTCAATGACAGAGAAATTTCATGGTCTGAATCATTATAGAAAAAACTTTATAGCGAAAATGGTGAGATGACCTATAAATAACGTACCTTAGAAAGCACCATCAAAAGAATTTATCCTTCCTTGCATTTCGACCTTCTTTTCTTCACCTTTCCTTAGAATTTTTTCTTAGATATCTTTGGTTACCTTAGACACATATAAATATTCAATATTCTCAAGTGTTATTAAAATGAGAGATCCTTGCCTCTTGTTTATACTCTCCAAGTAGCTTCCTTAAATACATCTTCTAGGTCACTTGGCCCCACTTTCCTTATTTTAGGGTTAACCCACTTCTAATGTATCCATTAAATTTACTATTTAAATAATTTATTTTGTATTCACTTTGAATTATAGTACACTCATCACTTCACTTTATTATTTACCTTTTCAAATCCCTTAAACCACTTTGACTACTTTGACCTTTTGGGGCTTCTAGATGACATGTGAGGGTCCTCCAACTTCGTAAGGCCATAACCTTGAAACCGTGAGGAGTTATGTGACATTCCACATACCAACAAAAATGGCATGAAATGTACTATTCATATAAAATATTATTGTTTGGAAATATATCATAACTCATACCGTTACCCATCAAACAAAATTGGGTCCATTACCCAAACCTGGGGTATCCAACTTCTCATGGCCATAACTCTCTAACTGTGAGGAGTTATGTGAAGTTCGACATACCACTGGAAATGGCATGAAAAGAACTATAAATCTAGGATAGTTTCACCAACGATTTCCTTGATCTTAATCTCATTATTACACATACAAGAATGGGTCCTCCAACCATTCTTCTAGGATAACTCAATCCACAAAGCGTCTTCCCGTGAGGTCTTTCACCATAAGGGGACCACTTTGTATTTCATCCATTTGTGCACCTTATCAATCATGATAATACAATAATGAGATCATGGTCCTCCAACCATTCTTCTAGGATAACTCAATCTGCAAAGCATCTTCCCGTGAGGGCTTTCACCATAAGGGGACCACTTTGGAGTTCATCCATTTGTGCACCTTATCAATCATG